>VYVB01000415.1:0-70000 GCA_009761775.1 Ficus carica
TCCCAACAGAAGGCCCTCTCAGACCGAGATTCTCACCGGGAACGTCACGGACCTAACCGAGCTAGTAAGGACACTGGTGGATACCCGCAGGGACGCCAACGTTGTTCAGTTCCCCGAGGAACCGTCTGAAATGGCCGAGTCCACGCCGAGTAGGCCTCCCAGGTCGGGCAGCCGACAGCGTAACCCCTCGCCAACGGGCGGCCGAGGGAGCGATCGGACGCACCGCGAGAGCCCGAGACGGCAGCCGCAGGAGTTGGCAGAACCGAGTAGGGTGCGGTCAAGGAGCCGCCACTCCCAGGCTACCTGCTTAGCAACAGCCGAGCCACCAGCAATGACCGGCGGTAACCCGGACGACCGAAGAAGGGAAACCGTGAACGTTAGGGGGAGCACCACTTCTGTTTTCGATCACCTGGGGAGGCCCGGAGTCCATCGACGCATAGGCCGGGAACGTTCTGTCGACAAGCCTGCGAAGGATGAAGACTACAACCAGAATAGACTGGACCAGCTCCAGCGACAGCTCGACCAGCTCGTGGGCCAGCAGTACGGGATGGACCAGCTTGGAGCGGTGGCCCCCCCCCTTACTCCGTTCATCATGGCGCCCCGTACCTGACCAGGTTCAAAATGCCATCGGTGGCCCCTTACGACGGTTCCACGGATGCGGATGAACACATTGAGAATTACCAAGCCCACATGCTGATCCAGAACGCCAATGAGGCTGCCCTATGCAAATCGTTCTGCCTAACCTTAACTGGAGCCGCTCGCCAGTGGTACCGGAGGCTAGCCCCCGGATCGATAGGCTGCTTCAAGCAGCTGGCCGACGCCTTCGCAGTCGCGGACCTGAGCTCGAAGACCAGGAAGCTGGGAGCATCCCACCTGTTCGACATCAAACAAGGGGAAACATTAGCGTTGAAAAAGTATCTTGAGCGCTTCGACAGAGCCGTCGTGCAGGTCGAAAGCTGCACCGACGAGACCTTGATGCAGGCATTCTGAGAAGGCATCAAGGATGCGCGCCTCGTTTGGACGCTTGCCTATGATAGGCCACCCACCTTCGCGCAACTAAGGGGGATCGCTTGGAGGCACGCCGAAGCTGACGAGTACGTCAGGGGACGTGGGCTTGTAGCCGGAGAACATCCCCGGCTTCTCGGAAGGAAGTCGGAAAAGAACCAAGCCGACCAAGGCCAACAAGACAAAGGGAAGGCTGTGGTCGTGGACAAGACAGGGTCCAATCCTAGCCCGAGAACGCCAGCGGGGAGGTTCCGGCAATACACCCCGCTGGTGACAACCATCGAGCATGTCCTCAACCAGGTGACTGGACGGGGACTGCTTCGAGACCCTCCACCTCTCTGGGCAGACCGTGCACGGAGAAACCAAAACAAGTACTGCAACTTCCACAAGGATGTGGGCCACGACACAAAGGACTGCATACAGCTCCGAGACCAGATTGAGCTGCTGATCCGCGATGGCCACTTGCGGGAGTTCGTGGAGAGAATAATTACCCCGGCAGGGCCTAGGAGACCCGCATAGGCCGCCAGACGGAACCCGAGGCCGAGCGATCAGACTGACGAGCAAGAGCAGGAACACATAGTCCACACCATCTTTGGTGGAACGGCTACCGGGGACACAGCAAGTAGCCGGAGAAGTTATGACCGCGAGGCTCGTCGGTACGCTCGCGGGGAGTATATCAACATGACGGAGCATATCTCCAAAATATGCCTTCAGGATAGTGTCCCGATCACCTTCACGGACGATGAGGCTGATCGGCTACTCCACCCCCATAACGACGCGCTGATCGGGGAGATCCGAGTAGCCGGCAACGTCATCCGTCGCGTCTTGATCGACAATGGGAGCTCAGCCGACATCATGTTCATGGACGCGTTATCGAGGCTCAAGATCGAGGGTGCCGCACTCACACCGCTCGAACGCCTCTGTACGGGTTCTCTGGAGAGTGCGTGCGAGTGGCCGTGACTGTTAGCCTCCCGGTCACGATCGGGGATGGCCTGGAGAGGGTGACTCGGATGGTGGAATTCATCGTTGTAGACCGACCGTCCGTCTATAACGTCATCCTGGGAAGGCCGACCCTCAACGCGATAAAGGCGGTAGTCTCCACCTACCACCTAGCGATGAAGTTCCCCACCGAAGGTGGGGTCGGTGTGTTCCGGGGAAACTAGGAGGGTGCGAGGAAATTCTATATGGAGGCGGTCAACAAAGTGTGCCGAAAAGCCCCTGCCCTGATCACTATGGCAGCTGTCTTCACGGTGGACGAAGCCGAAGCCCTGAGCGGAGAAGTTGCACGATTGAGTGACTTGGACCCCAGGATACCCGAGGAGGAGATCCGAGCACACCCGGTCGAGGACCTGGTCCCCTACCACCTTGACCCCGAGCATCCGGAGAGGACGGTGATGCTCGGATCGAGGCTCGACTTGGGAACCCGAGCAGCCCTCGAAAAATTCCTCACGGAACACAAGGACGTCTTCGCCTGGTCACACGCGGATATGTCCGGAATCGACCCGGCTGTGATGTGCCACCAATTGAGCGTCAACCCGAAGCACAAACCCGTGATCTAGAGAAGGAGAGCCTTCAACCCGGAGAGGTATGCAGCCATCAACGAAGAGGTGAAGAAGCTGCTCGCGACAGGGTTCTTCCGGGAACTAACCTACCCGGAGTAGCTGGCCAACGTAGTCCTGGTCAAAAAGACCATCAGGATGTGACGAGTTTGCATAGACTACACGGACCTCAACAAGTCGTGCCCGAAAGACTACTTCCCACTTCCCCGGATCGACCAACTCGTAGACGCGACGGCCGGGCACGAGCTGCTCAGTTTCATGGACGCGTACCCGGGGTACAACCAGATACCCCCCAGCAGATCCGACCAGGTCAAGACGGCCTTCACCACCGACCAGGGTCTGTACTGTTACCAGGTCATGCCGTTTGGCCTGAAGAACGCCGGGGCGACCTACCAGCGGCTGATGAACAAAATGTTCGCCCCGCTCATCGGAAGGTCTATGGAGGTGTACGTAGATGACATGTTGGTGAAGAGCCGGATCGCGGACGACCATATCAAGGACCTCGGAGGCTACTTCGAGACCCTACGACAGGACAGGATGAAGCTCAACCCAGCCAAGTGTGCCTTCGGGGTGGAATCGGGGAAGTTCCTGGGGTTTATGGTGAACCACCGGGGGATTGAGATCAACCCTGCCAAGGCCCAGGCAATTGTGGCCCTGCAGCCACCGCGAACAACCAAGGAGGTACAAAGGCTAACCGGGATGATTGCAGCCCTATCCCGGTTCGTGTCCCGGTTGACCGACAAGTGCTTCCCCTTCTTCCAGGCACTCAAAGACCAAGGCAAGATCAACTGGGATAACAAGTGTGAGGAAGCCTTCGAAGGCCTAAAGAAGTACCTAGCAAGCCCGCCGTTGCTATCGAAACCACTTCCCGGGGAAATACTGTACATCTACCTAGCCGTCTCCGAGAAAGCCGTCAGCTCCGTCTTGATCCGAGAAGACAACAGGGTGCAGTTCCCCGTCTACTACAGCGGTAAGGCGTTCCAGGGAGCAGAAGGGAGGTACACCCCTCTAGAAAAGTTGGCACTGGCGCTGGTCTCGTCGGCCCGTAAGCTAAGGCCCTACTTTCAGGGTCACCCGATCCGTGTCCTGACCAGCTACCCACTCCGCCAAGTCCTCCAGAATCCCGAATTATCGGGACGAATCGCTTAGTGGGCTGTCGAGCTTGGAGAGTTCGACATCGAGTACATCCCACGCACTGCGATCAAGGCGCAAGCGTTGGCCGATTTTGTGACCGAATTCACGGGCACACCTGAACCGACTCCGGGGTTCCCGGAGAAGTCGATCGATGCACCCAGCGGGAACGACCCGGCAACTAGCGGCCTGAGTGGCCAGAGGTGGAAGCTGTTTGTCGATGGATCCTCCAACTCGGGGGGCTCCGGGACAGGTCTTGTCCTCGTGAGCCCCGACCAGTATAAAACTAGCCAAGCACTGCGTTTCAACTTTAAGGCATCAAACAACGAAGCGGAGTACGAAGCTGTTATCGCAGGGCTCGGCTTAGCCCGGGAACTCGCCGTGCAAGACATCGAGGTATTCAGCGACTCGATGCTCGTTGTCAATCAGGTAACCGGGGAGTTCCAGGCAAAGGAGGAGAGAATGGCTAGGTACCTAGAGAAGGTGAAAACCATTATCGGCCAATTCAAGAGCCAGCTTGTCACCCGGATACCCCGTTCGGAGAACATTAAGGCAGATGCTCTCGCTCGGCTCGCCTCGGGGAATGACTTAGACGGTCTCGTCTCGTTTCCCATCGAACAGCTGGACCAGCCGAGCATCGAGCGGGAGGAAGTCCTCTGTTCCGAGAACGTCACGACTTGGATGGACCCGATCGTCCGCTACCTCGCCGAGTCCCAGCTGTCCGAGAACAGGGAAGAGGCCCGGAGGGTCAAGAACACCTCGGTGAGGTACACACTTGTCGATGGAATACTGTACTGCCGGGGATACTCTGCCCCATACCAATGGTGTGTTGGGCCGATCGAGGCCGAGTACATCATGAAAGAGATCCACAGCGGAGTATGTGGAAATCATTTGGGGGGGAAGGCCCTGTCATTTAAGTGTCTCCGTCAGGGGTACTACTGACCGACCATGAGCAGAGATGCTATGGAGTTTGTCCGGAAGTGTATGAAATGCCAACAATTCGTTAAGGCTATCAAGTCTCACCCTGAGAGGCTCACTTCGGTAGTATCTGCATGGCCATTCGTGAAGTGGGCCATCGATTTGATCGGACCACTCCCGATGGCCCGGTCGCAGCTTCGTTACTGTCTAGTGGTGATAGACTACCTCACCAAGTGGATCGAAGTGGAGCCCCTGGCTCAACAAACCGAGGTGAAGTGCACAGGCTTTCTATGGAAGAGCATCATTTGTCGGTTCGGCCTCCCCACACTATAGTCACGGACAATAGGAAGCAGTTCGGGGACAAGTTCCTCGCGCTATGTGAGCAGTTTGTGATCAAGAAAATCTTCTCCTCCCCCGGGCATCCTCAAAGTTACGGACAAGTGGAGGCCACCAACAAAACGATAAAGGAAAATCTAAAAAAGAACCTTGAAAGACACAAAGGGGGCTAGATAGACGAACTCCCTCGAGTACTCTGGGCGTATCGACCGGGATGACAGCTTCTACGCCGAAAGCAATGGCGAAAGGTGTTTCCCCGGTCACGGTACGTTTAGTAGTCCACAAACATATACGTGTATAGATGTGTGTGTGTATATATTTCATCTACTCACCGTGAACCTACCTTCACCATTCTCTCTCTCTCTCTATACAACTTTTATCATTCAACGATGTTTCTTGCAGAAGGAGGAGGTGAGTTTGTGCATATTTTTAGCATAAGAATGGAATTAATTTGTCTTCATCAAGAAGGAGGAGGTTGAGTTTAAGCTTCATTAACGGATTTAGTTTTTTTTTTTTTTTTTCCTTCGTTTAAGGATGATAAAACCTTTTTTTCAGTTGTTAATTTATATTGTTTACTCGGGGTTATCATAAAAGTGGAATTCTTATGCTTGTTAATATATATTCCATAATCTCGACCGGGTTGAGAACCAATTTGATTGATTTGCTGAGTTTAAACTTTTGCCAAGTTTCCGGGTTGAGAACTACGATGAAGAAGATAATGCTGGTCGGATTTTGCCCGAGCTGGACCTGGTCGAAGAAAAACGAGAGCAAGCCCTGATCCGGACGGCTGCTCGCAACCAAGTTGTGGCCAGATACTATGACAAGAAGTTCCGACCAAGAGTCTTCCGAGTAGGGGATCTGATAATGAAAAGAGTACTTGTCCAAGAGCCTGGACTCGGCTCTTTTGGCCCTAAGTGGGACGGGCCCTACACGATCACCGTCGTTGTCAGACCCGGAACCTACTGACTATCCGACCAAGACGGTAGAAACTTAGGGCTTCCGTGGAACACCGACCACCTAAAGCGTTTCTATCAATAATTGTTTGGTTACACAATGTAAGAGCCGGGCCGATATATACAATGACATTTTTTCGGGATTCAGTATGTGTTGATTATTGTTTGCCCTTAGTTGTAAAATCTACCACGGAGTTAGGTCTTATGACCGGGTACCGACCAGAATTGGACGTGCCCGACCAGGACCCACCTGCCCGTGCAGGCACCCCAACCCCTGTGGTTCTCGGACCACAGAGTTATGTCCGAACCAGGGATCCCACGTTTGTAACCGACCAAGGTTGGAGTTGGATGAAAAACACCTAAACCAACCATGGGAGAAATACGTTACAATACATAAACAACGCTGCAACTGCGACAAAATAAACATTTCATCCAAAAAAAGGAGAAGGCGACAAAATAAATAATTCATTTAAAAAAAAAAGTTGGAGGGGGGTACAAATTGGGCACCCCCGAACCAAAAAAAAAAAATTTATTTTGTCGAACAATCTTCAGTCCAGCTGGTCCGGAAACAGGTCGCTCATGGACACGTCAAGTGCGGGAGAGGTCAGCTGGTCAGCAGCTGGTTGATCGGGTGCTTCAGGCTGATCGGGGTCATCGAGGACCACCACATTCTCGGGAGCAGGCGCACCGCTCGTCACCTCGCCCTCCTCCATGGCCCCCTCGGCGGCGATCTTCTCCGACTCCTCGGGCACGAAGGACCAATCTACCCCGACCAATGATGGGTTGGCCGCGATAAAATCGGCCTTCATGTCCTGCATGCCTTCCTGGTATTCGGAGACAAGGCGAGCCCTAAAGTCCTCGGAGTGGAGGTACTCCTCTACCGCTTCAACTCGGGCATCGGCGAGTGCGGCGGGAAAGGCGACCTCGAGGTACCGCTTATGCTCGGCACGGGCGGCAGCGAGCTCCTGCTCAGCTCTCTTCAAAGCCGCCTCCATTTCCAACCGTGAGGTCTCGGCCTCCTCCGAGTCCCGCTCGGCCTTTTTTGGCCAAGTCCTCGACGCGCCTCAACTCCTCTTCCGCCAACCTTGCCCTCTCGTCGGCGGCCTTCGCTCTGTCTTCGGCCTCCCTATTGGCCTCCTCCGCGACGCCCCTGGCGGTCCTTGCTTCCTTCTCAGACCTCTTGTGTAACGCCCTAAATGCTAACTAACAATAATATTAGGAAATTAACATTAGAATTAATATAGGTAATGTGATGAGATAGAAATTTCTTAATTCTAATGTTATGTTGAACTATTTTTTTCACAGGTGACGCGATAAGGACTCGATGTGCTAGAACAAAGTTCATGCCAAATTGTTGAATTTTTTTATGATGATTTGATAATTTTATGTGATGGCTTAAATACATATATAATAAAGAAATTGTTGCATTTATTTTTATAAATTATATAAAACATATATATATATATACCATATTTTGTATACGGTTATATTATATGTTTTTATGTATACAGTTATAAGTATATTTTACTTTATATATGTATATACAGATTTTACTGTATATATTTGCCTTTATATATAAAAGTATATATATGTTAAGTTATTTGATTAGTCAATTATATATAATATTATATACATATATATTTGTGTGTGTTTATATGTGGCATGTGCGGTAAAAAAAAAAAAAAAAAAAAAAAAAAAAAAAGGAAGTTATTGCAGCCGAAGAATAAGAAGAAGAAAGAAAGAAAAAAAAAAAAACAAGGGTTTGACAATTTATATTTCATTAATTCCAAATTTTAATTGAAATTAATAGCTCTTGATTTATAGGGTTTCTTGTTTTGATTCTTTCTCCCTCACGCACAACCCATCCTCTTTGTCTCTCTCTCTCTCTCACGCACAAACACAGAAAAAAAAAAAAAAATTCCGCCAAACCTCCAAATTCTTCCAAGACCGAAAATCAAAGAATTTCAAGGTATGTTTCGGAATTATTTGATGATTAGGATGATTTTTGCTATTTATTTTAGTTTGGGATTCTTTGAAGGATTGGATGATTTTTATGATGAGTGTTTTATGTGAGTTTGAGGAAAGGATGAGAAATATTTATCGAATGATGATCGAAAAAAAAAAAAAAGGGGCGATATGGTTGATTTTGTGAACAAGACGAAATTAGGGTTCTTTTTTTATTTATTTCTTTATTTACGATTTCATTGATATGGTGATTGAATAATTTCATATGTTAGAAATATGTCTTAGGGCTGTTTTCGTGTGTGTATGAATTATATAAATATTGTGATGATAATTTATATATATATATTTTTATTTATTTTCGGATTTGACATTTCTACTGGAATTTCCAGATTCTAAGGTAAGAATTCCAAACGGTTTTTAAGGGTGAAAATGGACTCCATTTTTAACAAATTTGATATTTTTGGAAAGCCCTAGATGTCTATTTTCATTTGAAATCAGTTTCATATCCTTTGGAGTTATGTGTGAATTTTTATGATTTTTCAAATAGGCAGAGGTCGGACTGCCAAGTTTGGTAAAATTTTAATGATCAGAATTCAAAACTGTTTTTGAGAATGTAAACGGTCTCCGTTTTTAACAAATTTGATATTTTTAGAAAGCTATAGATGTCTATTTTCATTTGGAATCAGTTTTATATCATTTGGAGATATCTGTAAATTTTTGTGATTTTTCAAACCGGTAAAGGTCCGGCTGCCAGTTTCAGAAAAAATTTAGAAATCAATTTCAAAACTATTTTTGAGGGTCCAAACGGTCTTCATTTTTTATGAATTGGATACCATTAGAAAGATCTGGATGTCTACGTTCATTTAAAATTAGTTTCAGATCATTTGAAGCTCTGTATGAATTTTTATGAATTTTTGAAGGGACAAAGGTCTGTTTGGCAGATTCTATCAAAATTTGAAATTTCATGAAATTGTTCAATTTTTGTGTTTTGATGTAATTAAATGATGAAATAGGCCTAGTAGGTGCTGCTATGATATGATGGATGTGTTTGATGAATTATTATGAGCTTTTGTTTATTTTATTATATTTATTATTCATGGCATGAACGGTTCTAAAGACGAGCACCCGAGACCTCAATCGCGCGTCACCATCGGAAAATTCAAAAAGGTTGAGTAAGGCGTTTAAGGAAGTACACTCTCACCTGCAACATGAATTAAAGATTTGAGAAGTATATATTTTGATGTTGATGATGATGTTATGATGTTCTTAAATAATACTTCTCCTATGATGACGTTTTGATGAAACATTTTGATGAAAAGTATATATATGGTATGTATATGTATTTTTATGTTTTAAAATGGCGTTGTACACCCTTGATGATGATGATGATGATGTTGTACGGTGAGCGGACTTTTGTCACCGTTGGTTTGGGATTTGCTACCCCAACCCTTCCGTGACTAGCGCGCTATGATGGTACAACGCCGGGCCCAATATATGACGGTTTTAAAAGTAAAAAATTTTTAAATGATGTTTATATTTATGATGATAAAAGAAAAATGTTTGTTTACATTTGTGAGATTTAAGTATCTTACTAAGCCCTTGCTTATATAAGTTAATTCATGTTGCAGATAAAGGAAAGGGTAAGTCATAGTGTTGGAGGAGCTTGGAGCGGACAGCGGGACGATATGTGATAGGAAAACGGGAGGAACGATCATGAGATGGACATTTTTAAATTCAATAAAGTTTTAAGACTATAGTTTATTATTATTTAATTGGATGTTTCATATGGACTTAAACATTATTTCAATAATTGGGTTTTAGAAAAATTATATATATTTATATATATTAATTATGAAGTTAAAATAAAAAATAAAAAAAAAATTATAGAGTTTTCTAAAATTATCTAAGTAAAGTTTTCCATTATGTAAATATTTTTATTTCAAGCTTAATATTTTCCGCAATTTTATAAGAGATGAATGATTAAATAAGAAATCAACTGTAACGGTCCGTGAGGGGTCGTTACATCTTGGCACTCCGAGCGTCGGCCTCGGCGGACTTCACCTCGTCCGCCATCCGGTTGGCGTGCGCCTTGGTTGCCGCGCTCCCGGAGAAGAGGATGCACAGAGTCTGGCGACCAAAAGGTTCAAGACAACATTAAACATATGCGTCGACGAAACCAGAAATAAATTTCGTAGCCGTACTTACCTCGATCAGCTTGGCCGTGGAGTCGCTGATGGCCGCCACGTGGTTGGAGCGCCTGGAGGACTCGGCCACCTTGGTACTCAGCTGGTCGGTGAACTTCGAAACCAGCACTCGGTGAACCGAGGACTCCGGACTTGGCTCATCCCGGTCGCTACGTGGCGCGGGTGGAACAACGGTTGGCCGGTTGTTCCGGGAACGGTCGGAGCGAACTTCATGGCAGCCCAGTTGGCGGTCCTCCCTTGGCCGGTCCTCCCTTGGCCGTTCCTCCTTTGGCCTATCCTCTCTCGGCCGGTCCGTGCGCACCTCTGGGCGGCTCGCCGGTCGGCAGGTCTGCGTCACAGTGGGGGCTGCCGTTTTGGCCGGAGCAACAGTGGGAACTGCCCCGCCACTTGAGGGTACTGTTGATGCCCCCTCCTTGCCCTTGCCCTTCCCGAGCCTCGCGTTCTTCTGAAGCCGGGCGATCCTCTCCTCTGTGCTCGGGCGCTTGGTCCCACGATGCTCGCGATCAGCCATCGCTTCTGCAAAAAATATACATACACAAGTACGTTAGTACTCAGGTAACGAAAGAAAAAAACATAATAAGTTAATAGTGACCTTCGATTCGGAGGCCTCGGGCCGGGAAGTGCTCCCGGATCACCAGATCCAAGTCCTCGTCAGCGACCTGAGGACCCCAGGCTCCAGAGGACGGGTCGCCAGACGAAGACCCACAGACCGTGGCCTCGGGCACCCCCCGTGGAACTCCGGATCGAACGTCCGCGGTCACGACGACAGGGCGGCTTGTCCGAGAGCGATAGTGGACGGCAGGCGCCGGCATACGAGCGATCGTAACCCCAGGCGGGGTGGTCCTCGGCTGGTCGTCCGGACGGCCGGACGTCGAAGAAGAGCCGACCCAATACTCCTTTAGGCTGCCCTCGGCCAGCAACCTGTGTTGGCTCCGTTCAGGGTTGGACAGCTCCCGGAGCTCATCTATCTTTGCCAAAGTCTGCGCCGGGGCGTGTGGTGCTCGAGTCCACACGTAGCCCCTCCTGAACGCTACGGGGACTCTCTCCGTCGGGGGAAGTTTGAAGTAGGAAAAGTGTCCGTGCAGCCACCGGCCACCTGCGTAGAATCACAGGTGCTTGAACTGTTTGTCGGAGTCTGGACACCCTGTGATGAACGTCCCCTTGAAGCCCTGGAAGTAGTAGAACCACTTGGACGAGGGAGCCGTCTTCATCCTGTAGAGGTTCTGGAATGCGAAGAGCGGGAGCGTCTCGGAGAACTTCGCCGCCCAAAGAATGTAGCAGCCGACCAGGACACTATAGGCGTTTGCGTTCAACTGGGCGGGGGTTACATTCAAACTGGTCAGCGCTCGCCTCAGAAATTGATGGAACGGGAGGTGTAGGCCGGCTCGGAAGTACTCGGCTGAGAGGGCAATATGGCCAGAAGGTGGACGAGAAGGGAGGTCGTTTGGTCCGGGCACCACAAGGTCAACATCGTCAGGGATGCTGAATTCTCGGCGGAGTGCGGCTAGATACCTTAATGTGACGGCGGAAGTGTAATAGTCCGCCGTGTACACTGGACGGTCTCCTGCCAGTTCGACCATCTCCGCGTCAGCCCTGCGGTACACCTTCATGTCGTTTACGCGCGTCCCCCGGCTACGAGGCCTTTGGCTGGCCTGGATCTCCTCCCCGGATGGGTCGGTGCTGTCAGACGCCACATCATCGCTTCGGCCAGATGTGCTGGCCTGGCTGGCAGTCCTCTCAGAGGCGCCCCCTCCCTCGGCCGTGAGATTGACGACTGGAGCCGGTTGTGCCTGGGCGGCCCTGCCTAATTCTTTGACGAATTGGCGGTCAGGGACAGTACTTGGACCCACTCGCAAAATTTCTTCCAATCGAGCAGCACCTGTCTGTCCTCGGCTGGTCGGCGTGACTGGATCACTCCCAGATGGGATGTCCAAGATTCCCGACAGGTGGTCGGGTGTCAGGTCTCTTGGGCCCGTTGCTTCTCCGGCAGACGATGAGCTCATGCTTGAGGTCGAAGCCGTGCTCCCCAGGGCATCCACGCTCTCGGACAAACTGATGTTCTCGGAGTCTGATATATCGCTCATATTGACAAATATGGAAATATTATTACCTTCTCGGAAGTTGTCGGCGCTGGTCTTCTGGATCCTTCACTTGGTTATCCTCGGCAGTCTTCGGCAGCTCTCGGCAAAAATCTGAATCCTCGTAAGCAATGGGGAAAATGCAGATTGCCCCTCGCTATTTATAGACGAGGGTTGGGCGTGAAATTCAGACGCGGTTTTTGAGACGGCGATTCGACTTCCCGCCAATTCCCCATTCGAGTTCGAAATTCAAAATTTTGAAATTTAAAGTATCGCTTTGCCTTCCCGCCTGTGGTGGTGCGACGCGTGGCACCGACGACACGTGGCACAAGGATGTGCCTCTCCCAGAGCTATTTGTTGTCCAATAAGCCGACTACGTCCCGACTACAAGAAACATTGCTGAGCACATAACGACCAGACGACTACACTAGCATCCTCGGCCACGCCAGCCCGGAGATGCTGGGGGGCTTATTTTGATATCGAAATCTGCTCCGACCACAAAATACCATTTCCGACCACGCTCGGCAGTGTTTAGAGCCCGTTTTCTCGGAAACCGACCGTATAGCCGGACGTCTGCCGAGAACAGAATCATTGGCCGACCACGTTCCCTATTCTCGCCAAAACAGGCCATACGCTCGGACGAAGCAGTGCTCCGAGCACCTGGATCCGAGCAGTAGATTCCATACCGGTATAGGTCTTCTGAACCTACTCTCTCTGTACTTGTCGCAGCTGACGCCAGCCTTGTCCCTGTACCCGTCGGCTACAGGGATCACCCACCTACTTCTGCAGCACATCACATCACCAACAACCACCACCTGCTCTGGCAGGATCTGCCCATGCGGGCGCCAGAGACAACCACCCCTCTGTCCCCCGCGTCGAGTCAGGCCCCACGTGGCGCCAATCTATTGGGCCAATAGCTTTTGCAAGCCTGGGCTCTAGCCTCCCATCGGGTGCCCTAGGCAGCTGACCCGACCGGGTCTCCCCGGGTACCTGGGCCCGCGAGGAACGCCCATAAATAGAGGAAGAACCCTCAATTCCAGGTATTGTCATTTTTGCCTAGCCAAAACTCTGCCTCTCCCCTTGCATATCAGTATCCTTGCTGACTTAAGCATCGGAGTGCCCACGGCGGACACCACACCGGTGTTCCCATCATTCCGAGGTGCTTCCTTTCTGCAGGTGACCGACGGCGGAGCGACTGGCCAGTACCGACCGGAATACCCGTTCACATTGGGTGTTGCTGCCGGAACCATTTCTGACATCAACAATTGTTATTGCGGATTCTCAACTGGATAAAAATCTGATTAAAAAAAATCATTCTACAAATTCAGTGCTCAAAATAAAAAAAGTCCTAATGATATTTTTCTCCATATATAGGTTGATTTATTTGCTTACTTTTTCTTTTTACTAAAATTTTCTCTAACAGCAAAACGAGATTTTCAGAGCGAAAGCTATTGAAGTTGAATATTTTTCCGCAAGGCAAGGCCCTTTAAGCATGCTTACTCTTAGGGTCTTACTTTTTCCGCATACGATCCTTGCCTTCTTTGCTTTGTATTAAAAAAAAAAAAAAAAAATTGACCTAGCTAGTCTTCCAGCAAATTGATGAACAAAAGACTTTGTGGGCATTTTGAGAAGAGCCACTTTCTGTTTTTTATTTTTATTATTATTATTTTTTTAAGAAAACAGTTATTACTTTTTCGTATGCTAGTGATTTTCAATTATATTCAAGGGAACAACGTTAATTACAGAAAGTCATGCACAGCTCTCTAATTACGAATTTCCAAAATCATGACTTTCGAGACAGGTCCAATATTTAGTTAAAAGTAGAGTCACAAAAGGAAATTCCGATTGATGCATGGTGGCTAAAGTCTTCTTAAATTTTATGACCACAAAAGATCACCAAACAGTAACAGATATCCTAATTTCCTCTGAACTTTCTTGTTTTTTTAGCTTATATTTCAGCTTAATAGCTTTAGCTTGCATTGGTTCGTCGGTTGAAGATAAAACTTTTAAGGCTTCGTTTGGCGTTTCAATTCAACTCCAACTAAACTGTATTTTTTCATATCAGTTTTTGTCGTTTTTTGAAAAGTCAACAAAATTTATAACTAGTTTTTGAAAAGTCAACTAATTTCAACTTAAAAATTTCATCTCTAATCGGCGAACCAAATACAAGCTAAGTTAGAATTGGTTGACTTTTCAAAACCAAATAATAATTTTATTGACTTTTCAGAAGAAGACAAAAATTGAGATGTTGTTGATAGGTAGCCGAGATTCCGGAAATCTCAGCACCCGGTTGTGACTAGATACACTAGTAGCGGTATTGTAGCCCGAGTATCTCGGAGGACTTGTTTCAGATATTTGAATCTCAAATATTGGTCAAGATAATTAGATTTTCCTAGCTAGAATCTACTATTTTGAAGATTATCCATAAGTTAAAATTCAAATATGTAATCTTTTTGTATTTTAAATATTGCCAAGGGTTATCTCTTAGGAGGCTATAAGTACATGGTAAAGTGGCCTCCGGAAACCCTATCTCACAATTCTGAAAATATAGTGAAGCCCCAAGCGAAGAGAGGACGTAACTAGCTTTTAGGTGATGAACCTCTATAAATCTCTGTGTTCACTACTATCCTGCACTTTACTTTTTTTTTCCCCTTGTTTTTGTGTGTTCTTGCGGCCATGATATTTCTCGAGGATCCCTAACATTGTGAGATTTGTTAGGCGAGTTTTACCCGTCTACAATTGGTGCTAGAAGGAGGGCCCAACAACCTCTAAAACCCTAAGAAAAACCCTAAGTAAGAATCCTCTTCAAGAACGGTCTGATGGTGAGACGTCGAAATTGGAGAGGAGATGATGAGGAGGTACCTGCTGAGGAGCCGCCAGTGCGTCGTGCACTGAGAAGGCCAAACACCAGAATCGCACAATTGGATGGCCATGTTGGGGAACTGTCCAACACGGTCCGAGAAATTATCAGTGGCCTAAACGAGTTGCGGGAGATGATGGCCTTGTTCCTTGAACATGCACGATAACCTAATGATGCCGAGACAGGAGCCACTGACCATCGTGAAGAGGAAATTGCTGATGAAGATGGCTAGCCCCATAGGGCAGCCAATAATTCTGAGCCCTAGAATGCTTAGAACAATCAAACTGAGACCGCTGCTGAAACCCGGAACCTTCCCGACACAAGTGAACGATCTGTCGGGAGCCAACAAAGGAGGAACCAGAGAATAAATAGGAGACAAAATGGAAGTCAGGCAACCCAAGTTCAGAGTGTTGGGATAGGAACACTTGGAACACAACCTCCAAACCTAGTGGTCGACTTCGGGACAGTTTAGAATATAGGCCAATCAGTGTTAAATGAAGACTTCCGCCAGGAGATCAGGTCGATAATGGCGCAGACCCAAGCCATAACCCTAAACTCAGGGGTTAAGGTCACTGAGAATCTCCTGAGTCGCATGACAGAGTTGGATATCACCGTGAACGGTGAACCTCGTGAAGAGCTCGAAGAAGTAACTCACCCTTTCATAGCTGAAGTGATGGCGATACCCATTCCTGACAAATTCAAACTGACCACAATGCCTTTGTATGATTGACCGACTGACCCCGATGATCACCAACGATACTTATCTTAATCTTTATGAGGTACCGGGAGAGATTGCTTGCAGGACCTTTGATTACACTCTGTCAGACCATGCAAGGAATTGGTATTAAAAACTGAAGCCAAACTCTATCGGTAGCTGGAACGATCTGAAGAAGGCATTTAGGGACTAGTATATTGGGGTTAAGAAGATCTCGACACCCAAAGATTGCCTCATGTCCATGTACCAAGGCCTTAACGAAATGTTGAAGGAATGGCTGGCCAGGTACAACAAAGAGATAGCTATTATTGGGAATTGTTCGGAAGAAGCTTATCTGCTTGGTGCCATTAACAGTATAAGTATCGACATACCTTTCCAGAGTGACTGGGATGCCAAGCCCATGCCAACTTGGAAGGAGTTCCTGTATAGGGCCACCAAGTTTATTAACGATGAAGAAGCTCATATCCTGCGCAATAGGAGACTCAAGTCTGTAATTGTTAGTGGGGGAGAATTATCTGATCGGAAGAAGAGGCCATTCGATAACGACAGCCGTGAATCTTTCGATAAGAGGCAGAAATCGGGCAACGATGATAAGCATCCATCGTTCAAGCAGTTTGAAACTTACACTGAGTTGAATACCGGTATTAAGGACATTTACTAAAACATTAGGAACCGAGATCTCTTGTGCTGGTTGCCGCGAATGAAGAAAGATCTAGCCAGAAGAAATCAATCTAAGTACTGTAGTTTCTATAGAGAGGTCGGTCACCTTACTTTTGAGTGCAACGACATGAAGAATGAGATCGAGGATCTCATATGGCACGGTTACTTAAAAGAGTACAATAAGGAAAACAAGAAGGGTCGAGGTAACCACAGGAGAGATGATCACGGTGACCGCCGAGATGACCGGAGGGAAGATAGGCGTAGGGGTGATCAGGACAAAAGCACTGATCGTGGTGACAAGAATGAAGAGCATGCTGGCGTTATTCGGACCATCACTGGAGGCCTGTACATTGGGGGAGACACTCGGAGGTCTCAAAAGCAGTATGCTAGAGAGGCCATAGAGAACTTCCACCACTCACTAATGAGTTTGCAAGAACGGCAACAAAAGGTATCCAGGTAGTCGGAAGCCGAGATCACATTTTTTGAATAAGATTCATGAGGAGTTCATTTCCCTTAGAACGATACTTTAGTGATTGAAGCTATCATAGGTAATCACACAGTACACCACATTCTAGTAGATAAAGGAAGTTATGTCAATTTCCTGTACCACGATGCCTTCACCAAGATGAGACTTAAACATGAGTAGATGGTGCCTACAATTCAGCTGCTGTATGGTTTCATAGGTGACTCTATAATCTTGAAAGGGTTAATGTAATTCCCGGTCACCGTTAGGACCTGCCCTTTCACGGTTAGTACTACGTCTAGTTTCCTTGTGATTAAGGGCAAGTATCCATACAACGTTGTGATAAGGAGATTGACTCTGAGGGCGTCAAAGGCGGTCACTTCCATATACCATCAAGTGATGAAGTTCCTAACTGCCAAGGGTACCAGACAGGTAAAGGGAATTCAGCATAAGTCCAGGACTACCTACATGAATGACGTACATGATTACACAGAAGCACAGCTGCAGAGAAATTTGAGACAAGAAAATAGGATAGTGCTAACAAAGCTGCTAGACGCAGATCTTGACCCCCGCCTGGATAATGACAAGCTGGGTACTGGGCCAGTCAAAGACCTAATAGAAATACAAGTCGACAGTCGGGAACCCTCAAAAGTCCTTAAGATAGGTTCTAATCTCTCCAGAAAAGAATATAACCGACATTGAGGCATTCTTGAGACACAACTTGGATGTATTTTCTTGGACGCACGATGACATGGTTGGGATTGACCCAGAAATCATAAGCCATAGGCTAAACATTGACCCCATCTACAAGCCAAAAAGACAAAAGTGGAGGCCTATGAATGCTTAAAGATATAATGCTTTAAAGGAAGAGGTCGATAAGTTGATCCAGAATGACTTCATCCACGAGGTCCATTATCCTGACTGGATATCCAATCCGATACTCATAAAGAAACCTAATGGGAAATGGCGAACTTTTGTGGATTTATCTAATCTCAATAAGGCCTGCCCAAAGGATGGTTTCCCCCTTCCAAGGATTGATCAACTTATGGATACAACTGCCACGCACAAATTGTTAAGTTTCATAGATGCCTATTCCGGATATAATCAAATCCCTATGCACAAGCCCGACGAGAAGCATACCGCCTTCATCACTGATCGCAGACTCTACTGATACAAGGTAAAGCCCTTCGGATTAAAGAATGCTAGCGCGACTTATCAAATATTGGTCAACCAGATGTTCAAATATCATATTGGTAAGATCATGGAGGTCTATGTAGATGACATGTTGAAAAACACCAAGGCAAAAGACCATGCGGCGACCTGGAAGAGACGCTCGCAATACTTCGCGAGTATCAGATGAAGCTTAACCCTTTGAAGTGCACATTCGAAGTAGACTCAGAAAAATTCCTGAAAAGGTGCAGGCACCCATCGACATGGAGTCTCCTCGAAAGCTGAAAGATGTTCAGAAACTAACCGGTTACGTAGTGGCTCTCAACAGGTTCATCTTAAAAGCTACCGATAAATGTGTCCCTTTTTTCAACATCTTACGGGGAAACAAAAAGCTTCAATGGATCAAAGAGTGCAAAGTAGCCTTCCAAGCACTTAAGGAACATATCGGAAGGCCACCGCTCCTGTCGAAGTCGGTACCTGGAGAAAAACTCTTTGTTTACTTAGCGATATCATAACATGTAGTTAGCTCGGTCCTGGTTAGAGAAGAAGGTGGAGTTCAGCTCCCCATTTACTATGTTAGTAAGAGGTTGCTAGATGCCAAGACTCGGTATTTTGAGATGAAAAAGCTCACCTTAGCTTTAATGGTAATGACAATGAGACTTCGACAATACTTCCAGGCCCATAGTGTCGAAGTTCTTACCAATTATCTATTAGGGAAAGTACTGCAGAAGCTTGAGACATTAGGTTGGCTACTTGAATGGTCAATAGAGCTTGGGCAATACGACCTTGAGTTCAAGTCACGAACTGCCATCAAGGGACAAGCCTTAGCTGACTTTGTTACAGAGTTCAGCCATCAGCCCAAGGGTTATGAGGTCAACATTGTAGAAGACCAACTTAAGTGGAAACTATACATTGACGGCTCTTCCAATGAACACGGTTTGGGAGCTGGGATCATCCTTGAGAGTCTTTTAGGCCACAAGCTTACTTCCGCCATCAGGTTTAAGTTTAAGGCCTCAAACAACGAAGCTGAGAATGAAACACTTCTTACTGTTGTTCGTTTAGCACAACACATGGGAGCTAAGTCCATCATAATCTATAGCGATTCCTAGTTGGTGGTAAACCAAATCAAATACGAATATCAGGCTCGAAGTGAGTGGATGATTGCATACCTGAAAAAGGTACAAGAGGAGCTTAGCAAATTCTCTCATTGTGAAGTCACTCAGATCCCAAGAGCTGAGGCAACAATGCTGCCGCTTTGGCTAGGTTGACTACCGCTAAAGATTCCGAGTGCTGAAAATTATGCCTTTGGAAATGCTTGATGTGCCAGCAATTCAGAAGACTGATGAGTCTCAAGTACTTAAGGATACCAACAATGACAGTTGGATGGCACCATTAATTACTTATCTTCAAGACGGAGTCCAACCGGAAAACAAGGCCGAGGCTTGAAAACTATGATACAAGGTTGTAAAGTACGTCATGTATGAATCGTTGCTTTACAAACGAGGTTATACAACCCCACTCCTTATGTGCTTGGATAAACAGGAGGCCGATCACTTGCTGAAAGAAGTTCATGAGGGGGTATGCGGGAACCATACCGGGGGCAGTCATTAGAACACAAAGTCCTACGGCAGGGTTATTTTTGGCCCACCATGAAGCAGGATGCCTTCATATCGTGTGACAAGTGCCAGTGATTCGCTCCCATTCCCAAATCAACCTCAGAGAACTTGACAACCGTGATGAGTCCTTGGCCCTTCACCAAGTGGGGGATTGACCTTATCGGCCCCCTACATACATTTCCTTGTGGATACAAGTTTGCAATCGTAGTTGTTGACTATTACACCAAATGGACAAAAGCTGAACCTCTTGTATCCATCACGGAAGCCAATTGCACAAATTTCATCTGGAAAAACATCCTATGCAGATTTGGGATACCGCATTCAATTGTATCCTATAACGGGAAGCAGTTTGAGAATGCCAAGACCATCAAGCGCTACGAAGATCTCAGCATCAGAAAACACTTCTCCACTCCCGGATATCCTAAGAGTAGTGGCCAAGTTAAAGCAGTCAATACGATTATCAAACATATCTTAAAGACTCGCTTGGAAAACCTTAAAGGCAAACAGGTTGATGAACTTCCAAAAGTACTGTGGGCATACCAAACAACCCAAAGGTCTACCACGGGGGAAACTTGTGACGCCCCGACTTCCCAAGCCAGGTCGACACCATACATACTTGTTCTTTACTTGAAAATTTGAGATAAATTTTTTTTTTTTTTAAACATATACACATAAGTTATCTTATAAAGAAAAGCTTGTTATATAACGGACTATACTGATAGTAACTTTTTGTGTCTTTAAACTACTTACAAATAACAAAACATAATTTATTTTTGAAATATTAACATACTACTGAAAATCAAATGCGGAAAATTTATGCGTAGTGGTATCCCACACCGCCCTTCACCCGCCGCATCGTCCGCATAGCCCACCAATTAAATTGCAGGCTTCTTACCTACAGTATGAAATATAAAGGTGAGCTTTCGCCCAGCAAGTTCAAACATAATCTCACAAAAATATTTCAAGCATATTTAAAACAGAAACATGCCAATCGTCACGAAACTCATGCATGAACCATTTATGATTGATTGAATGTCTTATGTTTCATTATAGACTCAATCTTTATTATCTTGTCTCAACATGTGGGCCCATAGTGTCCGTACCAAAAGCGCGCAGCCTCCAGACAAAGCTAGGGTTTGCAAGGCCCTAACAGTTCTGGGAATTATAACTTGACCCTTCTCGATCACGGAAGGTAAATATCACAACTGAAACATGTAGCCTCCACGATCACGGGAGGTTGGTACGACACCTTACTTGTTTCATCTTACCATGTGGTTTAACATTAGTGAACATGTCTCATGATGTCACTATGTCATATCATACTCAACATTTGCCATAGCATAGCTTTCTTGAAAACATGGCATTTCTAAAACCATGGCATTTTTGAAAACATAACATTTCTGAAATCATGGCATTTTGTAAACATAGCATTTCTGAAAACATGGTATTTCTGAAAACATGGTATTTCTGAAACCATGACATTTTTGTAAACATGGCATAACATGTCATAACATAACTTAGCACATCATAGCCATAGCATAGCATCACACAACATGGCATCTCATATCATAGCACAACATAGCATATATACTTGAAAATATAGTATACTTGAAAATAGTCTTTACTATTTTCATACTGTAGGTGAGGTTTGATACTTGCCTGTTATGCTATTTCCTGTTGATCCAACTTAGGTGGCAACTGCAGGTTCCTTCCTGCTATTAAAAAGAACATAGGATAAGAATCCTATAAAAATGCTGGTAACCTTTCCAACATTTTAGTTATATGTCCCCCATACAAGCCTTGATTATTTACTAGGTTACTAATTGTAACCCTAGAGTTTGTGGTCAACCATACTTGATTCATCGCTTGTTATTATAGAGCCTAAGCCTAGTAACTCGGGTATGCTACCTGGTTACTATCCGTCAACTTCTCGTTACTAAACTTTGGTTTTTAAAATCCAATTTGGAAAATTTGACTAAAAATCTTTTGTTTAACTTTAAAATTCGTGGTTTTCAAAGTAGGACTTTATAAAAATCATTAAAGGTTGAAAACTACCTTTAGAACAGTTTTCACCGTCAAAACAGTGGTGTTGGTGCAAAAATACAGTTTCTCTGCATGTTTTTAGAAAATCCTGTGCAGGAATTCTTACTCTATGCACAGTTTTTATAGTTCAGGTTGTATTTAAAAATCCAGATTGAATTTGAAAAACTTGTCTTCATGAAAGTTCTTTCTCTCGAAAAATTATAAAACTTTCATGTTTTAATAAAAACCCAGTTCTGCTTGGATTCTTGTCAGTTTTAATTTGAAACTTACTGGACGTGTAGACTAGGTCTGGGCAGATCAGCCTCGGATTTTCGTAAAAACGTAGGCCATTGGAGCCTCATTTTGCAAATCCGTCCGCGTTGCCCCCTAGGAAAAACTGTTCCGAGAAACTTTTGTGTTTTGAGTTTTGCCTAATTAGGCCTCTAAAGGCCTCAAAATCGGCTTGCCGTAAAACTGGTCAGGATCCACCCGAACCTGGCAGTTTTTCGGTTTAGAGTTCGTTCACGTCCTAATCGCGTAATCTAACTCAACCAGCCACCGCGGGAGCCTAGAATCACACATGCAGCGCTTTTCTAATGTTCCAACCCATCATTACATAAATATTTATCAACAATCATTACATCAAACATTTAGCATGCATAACTTAGTAAATAGAACCACCTAAACCCTAACTTGAATCAAGCACCAACCAAAATTCTAAACTAGGCATAAAAAGTAAATTGAACTTATGCTCTTACATCCAATGGCTTGAATACACTTAAATTCCTCAATTTGAATGCTCAATTTAAAGCTTAGAGTTGGGAGGATTACCTCTAGGGTTTGGTCACAAAAATTTTCCTCCAAAGACACTACCCAAGGCCGGTTTTGTTGCACCAATTGGCACCAAATTTGGCTGATTCTTGGTGGCTGCTTGCACCTAAACTAAGCACTCCTAAATCCAAATTTTCTCACTCACTCAACCCCCCTTGGCAGCCGGCTGTTGGTCCCCAAAGTTGGGCACAAAACTGTCAAAATTTTTGGCTTGAACTTACTAGGAGGAACCGAAGACTACACACATCAAAACCCCTAAGTTTCTCAATTTTTTTCTTCACTCAATCACCCACTTGAGATTGCAGATTTTTGGAGAGGAAAAATGGGCAGAATTTGGCTGCTTTTTCTGAATTTATTGGACCAAAAACCGACCCCCCATGGCAGCCTATTTATAGGTGGGATTTTGGACTTTTTTTTTGCAAAACTTTTTGGTTCACCTTTTGCTCATAAATCCTTGGAATAAAATTAATTGCACAATTGGAAGCTTAGGTGGCCGGCCAACCCTTGGAGAACAAGTAAATATTACTTTCCAATTTTTTTTTTTAATCCAAAATGATGTCATAATTAAGGATAAGGTGATGTCATTCACCTTAGACCTTGTTTGGCTATTCTCATCATTAAGCAGTCCATTTTTGAGCTACACAGATATTTCCAATACTGTGTTCACTAATACACAGTACAATTCAGTACGGTTATACTGAACTGCAGTCCAAAATTTATCTGTGTATAGTTGGACTGTATAAAAATTTCTCTTTTTATTTAAAGTCCTTTGGCCCTTAATATCCTATTTTAGGTGCTTGATTTTTCTATGGTGGTTTTAAATCTTAATTATACTATCTTGTCTGTAAAGACGGTTTTCACAGTATTTTTCCCATACTGCTTATCATATCACAGTACCGTCTTACTCTGGTCAACCTTTGACTTTTTTTTTTTTTCAAACTTTGACCATCATGAATTCATAAAATTCCGTCATGCCTTTTTCCTTAAAAGGCATATTATGGAGTCTCGTAATTAATTTACCGAGAACTCAACCATGTACTGATAAAATTATGAACTTTGTATTGGTATTCATAATTTTCATAAAATTGCACATAAATACATAGTACAAAACTTTAGATTTCTTATATACAAGAAAATCATAAGTTCGTGAAAATTTTTGGATATTACAATCTACCCTCCTTAAAGAATTTTCGTCCTCGAAAATCAGAACAATTTGGGGTAGCTTTTCTTCATATCCTCCTCACGTTCCCATGTTGCTTCCTCTATCTCATGATTTCGCCATAGGACCTTAACCAAAGGTATAACCTTGTTCCTTAGCACCTTTTCTTCTCGTGCTAAGATTTGAACCGGCTTCTCCTCATACGTCATATCCTCATGAACCTCAATTGGTTCGTGGTCCAATACATGGGATGGATCCGAGATGTACTTCTTTAGCATCGACACATGAAATACGTTGTGTACATATGCTAATTCTTGGGGCAAAGCCAACTTATAGGCCACATTACCAACTCTATCCAGTATTTCGAATGGCCCTATGTATCTTGGACTCAATTTCCCCTTCTTTCCGAATCTCATAACTCCTTTGAATGGAGCAACTTTGAGGAAAACCAAGTCTCCTTCTTGGAATTCTAGAGGTCTTCTGCGTTTGTCAGCATAGCTCTTTTGTCGACTAAATGCAGTTTCCATCCGTCGGCGTATAAGTTTCACGGCCTCCGTGGTCCTTCGAATAAAATCCGTTGACACAAGTTCCTTCTCTCTTGTCTCGTACCAGTGGACTGGAGATCTACACCTTCTCCCGTACAGGGCTTCATAAGGAGCCATTCCAATCGAAGCTTGAAAACTGTTGTTGTACGAGAACTCAATTAAAGGAAGCTTCTTATCCCAAGTCCCTTTGAAATCCATCACGCACGCTCGCAACATGTCTTCTAGGGTCTGAATGGTCCTCTCTGATTGTCCATCCGTTTGAGGGTGAAAAGCCGTACTAAAAGTAAGCTTTGTACCCATGGCTTGATGTACACTCCTCCAAAACTTAGAAGTGAAACGTCCATCACGATCCGAGATAATCGATTTCGGAATCCCATGATAACGAACGATCTGCGCGACGTATAATTCCGCTAGCTGCTCTACTGAAAAGCTAAGCTTGATGGCAATAAAGTGTGCAGACTTCGTCAAACGATCAACAACCACCCAAATAGCGTCGTTGCCACTAGGAGTTCGGGGTAGACCAACTACAAAATCCATGGTCACTTGGTCCCATTTCCATTCTGGAATGGAAATTTTCTGCAATTCTCCCCCTGGACGTTGGTGTTCTGCCTTGACCCTTTGACACGTAAGGCATTTACTGACGAAGGTTGCAACATCATTCTTCATTTTGGGCCACCAAAAGCTTTCCTTCAAGTCTTGATACATCTTTGTGGCTCCAGGATGAACGGAATATGGAGTCTCATGTGTCTCTTTCATGATTTGCTCCTTCAACTCGTCCTCGTTAGGAATGCATAATCTATTTTTTCGATAGAGTATGCCCTCATCTGATATGTTGAAGTCTGACTCCTTTCCTTCTAAGACCTCATTCCTTGTTCTGAGCAGCGAGGTATCTCCTTCTTGTCGCTCCTTCATGCCATCTAAAATGGTAGGTTGGAAGGTTAGGGCTGCTAAACTTCCCGTGATAAGCTCTATTCCAGCTTCCACTAGCTCCTTTTGAAGAGGTTCGATCAACGACTGTATGGACATCAACGAAGAAGACGACTTCCGACTAAGGGCATCGGCTACTTTGTTAGCCTTCCCTGGATGGTAACGGATGTCGATGTCGTAATCCTTCACCAGTTCGAGCCATCTTCTTTGTCTCATGTTAAGCTCCTTCTGTGTGAAGATATACTTCAAACTCTGATGATCTGTGTAAATTTCACACTTAATACCGTAAAGGTAGTGTCTCCAGATTTTGAGCGCAAATACTACCGCCGCAAGTTCCAAATCATGCGTCGGATAGTTCTTCTCATGATCCTTAAGCTGTCGTGAAGCATAAGCGATCACCTTTCCATTCTGCATGAGAACGGCTCCTAATCCTATCTTGGAAGCATCACTGTATATCACAAAGTTTCCTTCCTCCACATTCGGAATTGTGAGGATCGGAGCGCGAGTCAGCCTATTTTTCAGCTCTTGGAAGTGCTCTTCACACTTTGCAGTCCATTCATACTTCTTTCCTTTCCGTGTAAGTGTGGTGAGCGGCGCTGCAATCTTAGCAAATCCTTCAACAAAACGTCGGTAGTAGCCTGCCAAGCCGAGGAAACTACGTACTTCGGTGACGTTTTTCGGAGCTGGCCATTCACTTACTGCTTCAATCTTAGCCGGATCCACAGATATGCCGTCCTTGGAGACCACATGTCCTAAGAAATGGACCTTCTCCAACCAGAATTCACACTTGGTGAATTTAGCATAAAGCTGGTTTTGCTTTAAAATCCGTAAAGCGATCCTTAAATGCTCCTCATGCTCCTCCTTTGATCTTGAATAAATTAAGATATCATCTATAAAGACGATAACAAACTTATCCAAGTAATCCTTGAATACTCGATTCATCAGGTCCATAAAGGCTGCTGGAGCATTTGTCAATCCGAATGGCATAACGAGGAACTCGTAATGTCCATATCGCGTACGGAAGGCTGTCTTGGGAATGTCTCCTCCCCTAATTCGAAGCTGATGATATCCGGATCGTAGGTCAATCTTCGAGAAAATTGAAGCTCCTCTCAGCTGATCAAACAAATCGTCGATCCGAGGCAAGGGATACTTGTTCTTGATGGTTATCTTATTTAATTCCCGATAGTCAATGCACATCCTAAGAGTGCCGTCCTTCTTTTTAACGAACAAAACTGGAGCTCCCCATGGCGAGTAGCTTTGACGAATGAATCCTCGATCCAGAAGCTCTTGTAACTGAATCTGTAGTTCTTTAAGTTCGGCAGGCGCCATCCTGTAGGGTGCCTTGGATACTGGTGCCGATCCAGGAAGTAACTCAATCTCAAAAGAGATTTCTCGTTCTGGTGGCAATCCTGGCAATTCTTCGGGAAAAACCTCTATAAATTCTTTGACTATCGGTACTTCTTCTGGTCCGCTCTCAGTCTCTTGCGTCTTATCCACCACGTTGGCTAGAAATCTCATACATCCTTCTGCCAACAATTTTCTAGCCTTTAGCGCCGAAATAAACATCTTTGGCTGTTTTGGAGTAGATCCTCTGAAAGTAAACTTCTCGTCACCAGTTGGCTTGAACGTGACAGTACGTCGTGGACAGTCGATAACTGCGTTGTACTTCCCCAAGAAATCCATACCCAAGATGACATCGTAGTCATATAGGTCAATGATGATCAAGTTGACATACATTTCCCTACCACATATAATTATTGGAACGTGACGTATCCAATAATCAGACAACAGAATCTCCCCGGAGGGTAATGCAGTCCTAAATGTTCTTCCGATTCTATCACTTGCTCTACCTAGTTTCTTAGCGAACCTAGGTGATGTAAATGAATGCGTAGCCCCAGAATCAATTAACACGTAGGCATCTTGTTGAGCAAAAGGAAGCTGACCTGTCACCACGGTGGAAGGTCCAGCTTGAACATCCTCCTTTGTATAGGCGTAAATGCGTCCTTGAGGTTCCGGAGCTTCCAGCCTGCCTTGAGAGATTGCAGGTCCCTCGAGCTTCATCTGGGCAGCGTGAAGTTGAGATCCCTGTCCTCTCTGTTGATTCTGCGGACTCTGGGGATTGAGATTACAGCTTCTGGCATAGTGGCCTTCCTTGCCACATAGAAAACAGCGACCGTTTCCAGCACGGCAATCTCCCGGGTGCCTTCTCCCACATTTCGGACAAGTGGGATAACTGTTGCTATCAGGAGTATTCTTCTTCTGGGGAAAATTTTGTTGATTCCCCTGTCCTCCTGCATTCCACTTCCTTTTCTGTTGATTGTTGCTGTACTGCTTGTTGTTACTGCTTTGACCAAAAGGACCTCCTTGACCTCTTTGCTGGGGAGTCTGATTTGGTCTTGCCTGATTCTGCTTGGCCTGGTTCTGCTTAGCTTGGGCCTTTTCTTCCCTCTTCTCCTGGAAAAACTTAGCCCGTTGCTCCTTGTTCTGCCCTACCCAGTATTCAGCTCGAATTGCCCTGCTGACACATTCAGCAACAGTGAGTGGTGGATGGGGGCCACTGCTGATTACCACTGCTAAGTCCGGGCGAAACATCCTCATCATTCTTCTAACTTTGTCCCTTTCGGAACTGATGAGGTGAGGGCAGAGACGTGCTAACTGCTCAAACTTTTTGACGGCTTCGGCTACCGACAAGTTTCCTTGGCGGAACTTATCAAACTCGTCTTGTTGAGCCTCCATGACCTCAGTGTTGAAATACTTCTCCTTAAACTCCTCCACAAAGTCCTCCCAAGTCATCTCAGTAACATCTCGCTGGAGCTGGACTGTTTCCCACCAGAGGCGAGCATCTTTTCTTAGCATAAAGGATGCACATAGGACTTTCTCCTGGTCGTTGAGTCTGAGGAAATTTAGGGCAACCTGGAGGTCAATCAACCAGTTGTCTGCCTCAATTGGGTTTGTGGACCCCTCAAATTCCGGTGCCTTCATGCGTCGAAATCTGTCATATAGTTCTTCCGGAGTTCGAACAAGAGGTGCTGGTGGAACAGCTACAGGTACAACAGGTACTTCGGGGGCTATGGGGTTCTCTGGGATCACCGGGTCAGCATCAGGAATTTCCGGTGCAGCAGGCTGATTCACAGGTGCTGGTGGTACCTCGGCATCAGGAGGTCCCTGATTCTGCTGAGCTAACTGAGCTCTAAGCCCCCCTATCTCTTGCTGTTGGGCTAGCATCATTTGTCTTAATTCATTTAGCTGAGCCGCAAGATCAACGTCTTGGATCGGTGCTCTTCTATGCTTCGGTGGCATGGCTCTATACGGAAAATAAGGAAATAAACTTAGCTTCTTTTATTATAAAATTAATAAAATCATCTCTTTTATATAGAACCATAATCTTCTTTCCATATAAAAGCATAACATGAACATATCTGAATTTATCATGATCTTGTTCATATCTCCTTCACAACAGGAGTACATAACCATAATATTTGGGAAGATATAAAACTTTCCCATCATTTCCGTATGTCACCTGGTTGCCACCACCAAGCTAAGGCACCACCCAACGTTATCCCCGTGTCCAACATTTTCCAGTATGGCCGTTGAAAGAAGATACTTACTACACACATAAGATCTTAACTAATTCTAATAGTAAGAAACATAACTTACTTGGGCCGTAGCGGAAACGATGTGAGGCGATGTGAAGTAGGCTGGCAGGATACCGCTCTGATACCAAACTGTGACGCCCCGACTTCCCAAGCCAGGTCGACACCATACATACTTGTTCTTTACTTGAAAATTTGAGATAAATTTTTTTTTTTTTAAACATATACACATAAGTTATCTTATAAAGAAAAGCTTGTTATATAACGGACTATACTGATAGTAACTTTTTGTGTCTTTAAACTACTTACAAATAACAAAACATAATTTATTTTTGAAATATTAACATACTACTGAAAATCAAATGCGGAAAATTTATGCGTAGTGGTATCCCACACCGCCCTTCACCCGCCGCATCGTCCGCATAGCCCACCAATTAAATTGCAGGCTTCTTACCTACAGTATGAAATATAAAGGTGAGCTTTCGCCCAGCAAGTTCAAACATAATCTCACAAAAATATTTCAAGCATATTTAAAACAGAAACATGCCAATCGTCACGAAACTCATGCATGAACCATTTATGATTGATTGAATGTCTTATGTTTCATTATAGACTCAATCTTTATTATCTTGTCTCAACATGTGGGCCCATAGTGTCCGTACCAAAAGCGCGCAGCCTCCAGACAAAGCTAGGGTTTGCAAGGCCCTAACAGTTCTGGGAATTATAACTTGACCCTTCTCGATCACGGAAGGTAAATATCACAACTGAAACATGTAGCCTCCACGATCACGGGAGGTTGGTACGACACCTTACTTGTTTCATCTTACCATGTGGTTTAACATTAGTGAACATGTCTCATGATGTCACTATGTCATATCATACTCAACATTTGCCATAGCATAGCTTTCTTGAAAACATGGCATTTCTAAAACCATGGCATTTTTGAAAACATAACATTTCTGAAATCATGGCATTTTGTAAACATAGCATTTCTGAAAACATGGTATTTCTGAAAACATGGTATTTCTGAAACCATGACATTTTTGTAAACATGGCATAACATGTCATAACATAACTTAGCACATCATAGCCATAGCATAGCATCACACAACATGGCATCTCATATCATAGCACAACATAGCATATATACTTGAAAATATAGTATACTTGAAAATAGTCTTTACTATTTTCATACTGTAGGTGAGGTTTGATACTTGCCTGTTATGCTATTTCCTGTTGATCCAACTTAGGTGGCAACTGCAGGTTCCTTCCTGCTATTAAAAAGAACATAGGATAAGAATCCTATAAAAATGCTGGTAACCTTTCCAACATTTTAGTTATATGTCCCCCATACAAGCCTTGATTATTTACTAGGTTACTAATTGTAACCCTAGAGTTTGTGGTCAACCATACTTGATTCATCGCTTGTTATTATAGAGCCTAAGCCTAGTAACTCGGGTATGCTACCTGGTTACTATCCGTCAACTTCTCGTTACTAAACTTTGGTTTTTAAAATCCAATTTGGAAAATTTGACTAAAAATCTTTTGTTTAACTTTAAAATTCGTGGTTTTCAAAGTAGGACTTTATAAAAATCATTAAAGGTTGAAAACTACCTTTAGAACAGTTTTCACCGTCAAAACAGTGGTGTTGGTGCAAAAATACAGTTTCTCTGCATGTTTTTAGAAAATCCTGTGCAGGAATTCTTACTCTATGCACAGTTTTTATAGTTCAGGTTGTATTTAAAAATCCAGATTGAATTTGAAAAACTTGTCTTCATGAAAGTTCTTTCTCTCGAAAAATTATAAAACTTTCATGTTTTAATAAAAACCCAGTTCTGCTTGGATTCTTGTCAGTTTTAATTTGAAACTTACTGGACGTGTAGACTAGGTCTGGGCAGATCAGCCTCGGATTTTCGTAAAAACGTAGGCCATTGGAGCCTCATTTTGCAAATCCGTCCGCGTTGCCCCCTAGGAAAAACTGTTCCGAGAAACTTTTGTGTTTTGAGTTTTGCCTAATTAGGCCTCTAAAGGCCTCAAAATCGGCTTGCCGTAAAACTGGTCAGGATCCACCCGAACCTGGCAGTTTTTCGGTTTAGAGTTCGTTCACGTCCTAATCGCGTAATCTAACTCAACCAGCCACCGCGGGAGCCTAGAATCACACATGCAGCGCTTTTCTAATGTTCCAACCCATCATTACATAAATATTTATCAACAATCATTACATCAAACATTTAGCATGCATAACTTAGTAAATAGAACCACCTAAACCCTAACTTGAATCAAGCACCAACCAAAATTCTAAACTAGGCATAAAAAGTAAATTGAACTTATGCTCTTACATCCAATGGCTTGAATACACTTAAATTCCTCAATTTGAATGCTCAATTTAAAGCTTAGAGTTGGGAGGATTACCTCTAGGGTTTGGTCACAAAAATTTTCCTCCAAAGACACTACCCAAGGCCGGTTTTGTTGCACCAATTGGCACCAAATTTGGCTGATTCTTGGTGGCTGCTTGCACCTAAACTAAGCACTCCTAAATCCAAATTTTCTCACTCACTCAACCCCCCTTGGCAGCCGGCTGTTGGTCCCCAAAGTTGGGCACAAAACTGTCAAAATTTTTGGCTTGAACTTACTAGGAGGAACCGAAGACTACACACATCAAAACCCCTAAGTTTCTCAATTTTTTTCTTCACTCAATCACCCACTTGAGATTGCAGATTTTTGGAGAGGAAAAATGGGCAGAATTTGGCTGCTTTTTCTGAATTTATTGGACCAAAAACCGACCCCCCATGGCAGCCTATTTATAGGTGGGATTTTGGACTTTTTTTTTGCAAAACTTTTTGGTTCACCTTTTGCTCATAAATCCTTGGAATAAAATTAATTGCACAATTGGAAGCTTAGGTGGCCGGCCAACCCTTGGAGAACAAGTAAATATTACTTTCCAATTTTTTTTTTTAATCCAAAATGATGTCATAATTAAGGATAAGGTGATGTCATTCACCTTAGACCTTGTTTGGCTATTCTCATCATTAAGCAGTCCATTTTTGAGCTACACAGATATTTCCAATACTGTGTTCACTAATACACAGTACAATTCAGTACGGTTATACTGAACTGCAGTCCAAAATTTATCTGTGTATAGTTGGACTGTATAAAAATTTCTCTTTTTATTTAAAGTCCTTTGGCCCTTAATATCCTATTTTAGGTGCTTGATTTTTCTATGGTGGTTTTAAATCTTAATTATACTATCTTGTCTGTAAAGACGGTTTTCACAGTATTTTTCCCATACTGCTTATCATATCACAGTACCGTCTTACTCTGGTCAACCTTTGACTTTTTTTTTTTTTCAAACTTTGACCATCATGAATTCATAAAATTCCGTCATGCCTTTTTCCTTAAAAGGCATATTATGGAGTCTCGTAATTAATTTACCGAGAACTCAACCATGTACTGATAAAATTATGAACTTTGTATTGGTATTCATAATTTTCATAAAATTGCACATAAATACATAGTACAAAACTTTAGATTTCTTATATACAAGAAAATCATAAGTTCGTGAAAATTTTTGGATATTACAAAACTCCTGTTTCATTGGCCTACGGTGCCGAAGCAGTGGCCCCAGTCAAAGTCATCATGCCTACATCCCGGATAACGGTATACCGTGAAGAAGAAAATGAATAGTTACTAAAGGTCGAGATGGATCTGCTCGAAGAACGAAGAATATAGTCCCAAATAAGTTTGGCAGTATACCAACAACGAGCAATCCAGTATTATAATAAGAAGTACGTCCCCGTCGCTTTTCGGTAGGCGACCTTGTCCTCTGAAAAGCCATGTTGAACACCAGGAATCCCAATGATGGCGCCCTTGGCCTGAATTGGGAAGGCCTCTACAAGATTATTGAAGTCACAAGGCCGGGGATCTACAGGTTGCAGTGCATCTCGGGACGTGCCATTGAAAGGCTATGGAATGCTGAACACCTCAAGTTTTATTATCAATAAAAGTCTAGTAGAATAGACTGATAGGCCGATTTTTCCTTTTCTTAGGAATTTATGTTACATTAGGAATGTTCCTTACAATTTTATGTTGAAAATATCATTATCTTTAATAAAATTTCAGTCTTATTCATGTCCAATTTCTATCTTTTTATTGCATAACTTTCTGACTACCATACAAAGCTACAATAAAATTTTGCATAACTTTTTCTCTTTTATTTTGATTTTTATTGCATTACCAAGAGCGAGCGGTCAACGTAAATAGCTGCTTATACTTACTGATTACTTCACAAAGTGGGTTGAAGCAGAGGCATTTGCGGATATAAAAGATTCGGACGTCGAAAGCTTCATCTGGAGGAATATCATTTGCAGATTCGGATTACCCCAGGAGATAGTCACGGACAATGGATCCCAATTCATTTTGGGCAACTTCAAAAAATTCTGTCAAGGCTGGAAGATCGAGCTTAGCTTTTCTACCCCAAGGTACCCACAAGGGAACGGACAAGCTGAAGCAACCAACAAGACGATAGTACAGAATTTGAAGAAGAAACTCGAAGCACGAAAGGGTCGATGGGCGGATGAACTTCACGGTGTACTGTGGGCGTACATAACTACCCCACGAAGAGCGAGCGATGAGTCTCCATTCTCACTAACCTTCGGTGCAGAAGCTGTTATCCCAGCAGAAATCGGTGTCTCTACACTCCGACGTGAATTGGCTTTTAAAAATGAAAATCAGAATCAAGAAATGCTCAACAACAGTCTGGACGTTCTAGACGAAAAACGAGATCAAGCTTTGGTTCGCATGGCGAACTACCAACAATCAGTGGCGAAGTATTACAACTCAAAAGTTCGACCGAGAACTTTTAATGAAGGTGATCTCGTGCTTCGCAAAGTATTCCTGAACACTGCATAGCCAAACGCAGGAAAGTTGGGAGCAAATTGGGAAGGTCCTTATAGGATCTTGAAGGTTATTCGACCAGGCGTCTACCGTCTGGAGACGAGCGATGGAGTAGAAGTTCTTTGCAGTTGGAACTCGCATCACCTTCGCAAATACTATTTGTAATTTTTAAATTTTTTTCACCAAGACTTGTAATTTTTTATGATATTTGTTTTTGTAAAGGCTAGATCCATTACAGCGTACGTTCGATGCAATATTGAACCTGTAGGTCTAAGCCTAAGACCCTTTGAACTACGTTCGACTTGATCCCTAAACATTGGGTACGTAGGCACCTCGTATACGTTTGTACGAGTCCAGTCACAAAAATCAGACAACTACATTGTATAATTGAACTACGAATGGCTTGATCCCTAAACCTTAGGTACGTAGGCAGCTCGTCACACATGAACGAGTTCAGCTACACTTCTTAATCAAAAACGTGTTTTTGAACCAAAAAAAAAAAAAAAAAATTGCATACTTCCAATGTAATTGTCAAGGTTTGAATGTTCAAAGTTCGACCTAACGAACTATACTATTCATTATCGTACGGTAACTCAACACTTATCGCATCTCGTTCGATGCTCGATTCGTCATAAAACATTTGACATTCGCATCAATCATTACACAAATAGATGTGAATAAAAATTCCAAGTTTGAATTAATGAATCGTCATTATATACAAACTTGATGTCCAAACTAAAATTGATATAAAAACATTACAAAACACATCATAAGATCTACTGCCGCGTTTTACGGTCTTCCAAAAGATTGGCATGGACTAGGGGCTCGACGTCGAGAGGTCCAGGCTGTGTCGACGCTGGCGCAGGAACAGACAATGAAGCTCCAGTTTCATCAAGGGTATCCTCCTCATACAACTCGATCTCCTCATCGACTTCAGCGTCGACAAGGAGTCCTTGTTTTATACTCTTTGAGGATGTCATATCGAGCCTTGAGGGTGGTCTTCTCGAACACATCGAGGATCTGAGTGGCGAGCGCGGTATTATTAGCTTCAAGAGATTTGATTTTGGCCTGCGCCTCATCCTCATCAAACCTATCGACCATGATTTTCATCATGTCGGTTCCCTCTTTTGCTGATCGCATGACCCTTTCTAGTTCCCCTGTCAAATCAGCAGCGCTCGCCTTGACGTTATTAAAATTTTTCTCTATAACGAGCAACTTCTCCCCACGCTCTTTGTCCTTTTCCTCGAGCTTTTTATTTTCATCTTCGAGCTCCTTGATTTGATTTCTTTGCTCAAGTACTGTATCAGTAATACGGTACATTAACCTCAGAGCTCGCAGATTACTTTGCAAGTATAAAAGCATTGTTAAACAACATTGCTCTGACGAGCATTAGTGTCAAAATTTGGATTTACGTGACAAGGAAACATACCTTCAGACCATCCCATAGTAAATCATCAACATGATTGGGAATCCGACCACTATTTATGGTCTCGATATCGACGTCAATCAACAGCTAACGCATGATCTGAATGCTCAGCTTCCTATCCTGAAGGAGGCTCGCTCCCGGTGGCAAATTCACCTCTAACTTCTGCTCAGACTTCCCCAGTTCAACGTTAGTTTCTGGGGAAGCAGTCTTTGAAGCCTTCTTCCTTTTAACCAGAATCTTTCTCTTTGGTTTCTCGTCCGCTTTCCTCTTCTTAGCAGGGGAATGCACGGGCATAGCCGAAGGTTCAGGAGAAGACTTGATTACTGGCAAGGGAGGAGGTTCATTCCCCTGAGCAGATGAGGCTGGTGCATCCACTGCAGCTTTGGTTGCCTTCTCGGCTTCTTTCTTTGCCTTCTTCTTTGCAATAAGGTCTTTAGCACTAGGGAATGCCATGCTCATCGTGTCCAAGGCAAATTCTGTTATCAAAGCCTCTTCGTCAGATAATGCTTCGATGAATAGTGGAGTGCCGAAGAGTCTCCTCAACGCTCCTTTGATCACAAATGGCCAATCGACCCAGAAAGGAACTCGTTTAGCAATACTTGATGGGATTTCGACAAAGTCCTTCCAAAGGCTCGATGCTCTGAATCTCTTTGGAACGTTGATCTCGTCCCACTCTTGATTTGGCTGAGCGAGTAAGTGTTCGAACAGAAGAGCCTTGGGTGGTGGCTTCTTTAGCTCCTTACCTGCAACATAAAAACAACAAATTTAAGTAAAAATTTGAACAGTTTACTCAATTCTCGTTGTTCTTCGTTCGACACTTACGAAGACTTCCCCATAAAGGGTAAAATGTATTGGCGAGTCCTCCCATTGACCTTTCATTCACATGCATGAAAAAGTAATGGTCCTGCCAGTATCTGTCAGCGTTTTTCATCTCGCCAACAACGTGCTTCTTCCTTCTGGGATACATCGAGTATCGACCATGATCCTTGGAATTTTCTTGGGGGTAGTAAATTGCGAGTATGTCGTCTACTAATAGCTCGACGCCTGCTTCGTCCGCTAGTATAATCAATCCCAAGAAAACCCTCATCCCATTCGGCATCAACTGAGGAATGGCAAGTTGATAGTGATGCATACACTGAACGAGAAGAGGAGGAAGAGGGAGCCGAAGTCCGCACTCAAAATAGATGGTATACATACATATCCATCCCTCTGACACCGTGTCCGCTCGTTCATCTTTAAAAGGGAGGTGAAGCTGGACTTCATTAGGAAATCCGAATCGATCCCTGATATCGGACAAGTCTTCTTCCGTCAAAACCGAACGAGGATTCGACGTTCGAAGAAATGATTCGACGCTCAAACGACGTGGGGGCTTGGTTAATCGAGTGATTGGGGGAATCGATACAGCCACAGCTCCCGATGTCGTCGTTGGTCGACTCCTCTCCTATGCTTCGTAACTGGTCCCAGTGTCCCTCCGACTATGTTCGAATTCATATTCGAATTTCGAACGACGAATGGTTGATGCCAGTTCATCATCGTCAGGACTGCTATCACTAGAGTCGGTGCTCGTCCATTCTACATCCATGTCCTCGATAACTTGCTTTTTCTTATCTATGGGTTCACAAACCAAAGTTTGGACGAACGATGGAAGGATTTCAGATCTAAAAGATTTTATTGAATCAAAACCCTATGGAGTTTTGGATGAACACGAAGAACAGTAGACTAAAAACCTGAAGAAAAACCCCAGAGAAAACTCACCAAATCTCCCTTAATCAAATCGTTCACTCAATAGAAGTGCAGGAAAACAACTAGAAAGATTCGAAAACAGAGTAAAGAATAACCCTATCGAGCCAAAATTACTCAAAATGAAGAACAAGAATAAGAGAAGAAATCTTGCCTGAAGTTTCGAAGGTCTTGAAAAACTCTTGAGTTTAGGATTTTCGGATGCTCCAAATGTAAATAAAGGGGAAAAGAAGGAATGTGAAGCATTATATAGCTTCACAATACATCCAACGGTCCCGATTTTTTAGGAAATGCTTGATCAAACGGTGTGAATTACGAAACTTTTCGTATTCCCGCTCAAGAGTTCGTATGTCGCAACGGTTCGAATGCCGAAATCTCGCGTATTCTAGCTCAGGCTTCTTACATCACAACGGTACGAATTTCAAAAAGAGACAATGCTGCCGTTTCAGAATACCCATTCAGTGCACGCCACATGTATGAAATAACATCTCTCACTGGGCTCGAGATTTTCAATCGATTAATTCGTCAGTCGTTCTGATTTCCTTAATCTGATGTAACAACGACTGATGCGATTTTCTCGCTAATAATCAAACACTCAATCGAGGATCCATCGCTCGATAGAGTGGGGGGCTATCTTTTGGGGTTAGACTTCATCTTCCCACAATATCGTTAGCTTTCAAACGTTTGTCGAACGAACGATGAACTATCAGTTCAAATCTAAAATATGATCATATATTTGGGCCGGACCCAACTTATGGTGTTTCCTCATTCCATTAGTGGATAACGATCGTTCGTATAATTGGGCCGGACCCAATTTACAGTCCTAATTCATTTCGTCATGAATAATGATCGTTCGCATTCGAGCTTCGAATCAATCAGTTCAAACATGATTGGACGTACATCGAATCTAGTATAAGCCACGAATGATGCGATCACAAGAACTAAGTCTTGTTTTCTAATCAACATTCGTTGCTCGTGCTCGACGAGAATTGCAAGGGACATTCCCCATAGCCGTCATGTCCATTGTCAACAATGACATGTCAGATCTTTTATGATAGCTGACAAGCCCATGATTGACAATGACGTCACCTCTCTGTAATTGCTAAGCCCACTATCTGTGATTCATATCATTAACTGCTAACTTCACATCGTGACACGTGTCCCCAAAGGACAACAAGCGAAAACCGCTCATCATTGATTATTGATTCAAAACCACGGTCCTTCCTCTATAAATAGAGGAAGACCCCTCTTCAGAAAAGAGGACTTTTCGAAGAATTGCTTTATGATATTCTATTAAAATATACCCAGAAATCATTATCCACATTGTATTTTCAAAACATTCATACATAGTGAAAACAGTCACTCACAGAGGACGTAGCACATCATTAGCGAACCTCTTTAATTTTGGTGTTGTTGTTTCTCTCTCTCTATCTCTCTTTTTTATATCTGATTATTTCAATACCATATTGTTTTATGAATTTCAATAACGATTTCCAAGAGCCCAATTATCTGTTTGTTTCTTTTCATTTACTAACTCTTGTTAAAAATTGACGGTAGATTCCCAGTATCTATAAAGGGCAGCCCCATGGAACTCCGGATGAGGGGGGTTAGTTGCATAAGAAACAAAGGTGTTAAAAACAATGTAAAAACATATAGGTAATGTAACGACCCGCCTAGCACAGGCCGTTACCATACATACATACATACATATAACGTAACAGCGGAATATTTTTTTATTTTTTTTATTTTTTTTATTTTTATAAGCAATATAATCATATATGCACATACGTGAATAATTATAACGGATAATTAGTAATGTTGTGCGGGTGTAATATAAAGTTTTATAAAAGAATTACTTAAATAACAAAACGCATGGCGGCATTATCCCCACATTTCACAGTCCACCAGACCTCGCCCTCCATCTTGTATCAGGGGTTGCTGCTAGGCTGCTTACCTACAGCATAGACGTAAGACAGTGAGCTTTCGCTCAGCAAGTACAACTATTTAACCCGCAAAGCAATAATTCAACATTAAAATCATCACAACATAACAACCCATACTTAACATAATTCGTAGCATATCATAACTTAACTTAACTTAACATATCTTACTTAACATACATCGTAACATATCATAACTTAACTTGACATATGCATGAGCCAGTTATGCTTGGTTATGCTTACTTGATCATTCATACTTTTCTTATCTTACTTAACTTGTCTTATCTTATCTTACGGGCCTCATAACGTAAGTGTTCGTACCGGGCGCGTGACTATGAATTGGTGGTGGCGGCCAGTCCATTCTAACTCAATCCATGGTCCAACCCGACCTAACGCGGGTCGGTACGACACAGACAATTGCTTGCCATCATATCATTTCATACATAATCTTTCTTTTGTTAATCGGTGAACATGCATCGTGATGTTTTACTCATTTAATCTTTAGCATCTCTTAACCCTAATCATACTCTTATAGTTCATAGCATAGCACTTAACATTTCATAATCTGTAACATAGAATCATAACATATTACATTTCGTAATTCATAGCATAATTCATAACATACCTAGGATATTCTACAACACTTAGCATGTAACATTTAATAACATGTAACATTTACATATAGCAAACATACTCAGATAAGTATACACAACAAGCCTATGCTGTAGGCGGAGTTGTACTTACCTCGTTCGTAAAGGCTGTGTCCAATGTCGAGTTAAATCCCGTTGGGACACTTCTGCGTGCGATATTCTGAGATTAAAATAAAAGTAAGGGTTAGAAATGTTGGTAGTATAACCAACACTCTTTTATAACCTTCGTTATAAGCCCTTACTTAATTTTTACGTTATCCTAGTTGGTTATCTAAGTAACCTTAATTGGACTGTTTTTAACTTAGGTTTCAAAATCTTATTTCTTTAGAAAAGAAAACCTTAGGTTTAGGTATAAAAATCCTTTTTGTTTAACTTTGAAAACTGCAAATCTTGAAATGAGACGTATAAAATTATTGACTATTGGAAACTGCCTTTGGAACAGTTTCACAATGTCAATTTTTAGTGTAACTGTTAAATTACCCTTTTTCTGTGTTGATTTTAGAATTCCTGTACAGGATTTTCCATAATTCCTGTACCGTTTTCGAAATCCATTTTCATTTTAAAATCAAAGCTGAATCTGAACAACTTGTCTTCACGAAAGTTTTAGATATTGAAAAGCCCTACAACTTTCATGTTTTGGGTAAAACCTAGTTCAGACGTTTTCTTTGTCAAAAACCTTGTGGAACCAAACTTGGCCGTGCAGGGATCCTGGGCCGTGCAGGGGTCCTGGCCGTGCAGGGGTCCTGGGCACTTCAGGCTCGGGTTTTGTTAAAAGTCGAGGCCATTGGAGCCTCATTTTGCAAATCCGTCCGCGTTGTCCACTAGGAAAAACTCTTCTTAACAACTTTCGTGTTTGAGTTTTTCCAGATTCGGCCTCTAAAGGCCTCAAAAACTGTTTTCCCCGAAACTGGCCAATTTCTACCCGAGTTGGCAGTTTTCGGTTTCAATTTTCGATAACGTCCTAAAACGTTCACCCTACCTCAACCGAACTCAGCGGGAGCCTAAATCAGTCATACATCACGTTTCTAACGTCAAATTTTTAACATGCAAGCCAAATTACAAATCATTCATAAACCTACCAAAAACCCTAGGCATACTAACAAACACATAACATGCAACATAAAACCACCAAACCCTACTCCTAATTAAATCAAGCACATACTCATATTTCCTAGTTAGGGCAGAACTGAAAGTGGGCTTATGCCCATTACAAATCATTGCTTAAATACACTTAAATTTCTCCAAACGAAATTCAAATGAAAGCTTAGGTAATTAGGGGTTTTACCTCACTTTTTGGCTCAAAGTTGGCTTAGGTTTTCTTCTCTTTGTTCCTTCACAGCAGCCGGCTGAATTGGTGGGTGGCAAGTCCAAGCTTGCTGCCTTCCTTGCCCTAAGTCCGGTCACTAATTTGCTAAAAATCCAGCCACCACAATGCTCAAAAAACCCGGTTTCCTAGCTTGGCTCTTCCTCCTTGGTGAATTTCTTGCAACCGGCCTCCTTGGCCAACAAGGGTTACAAATTTTTTTCCAAACTTTTTGCTTGTTCTCCAACCCAAAACCGACCCTCCACTAAGCTCTAAACACTCTAGGGTTTGAAAAATTTCTTTCTTTTTCTTCCTCACAAGTCCGGATTTGGTAGAGAAAATTTTGGTCAAAGTTTAGCTAGCCTTTCCAATTTGTGAATAATGCCCACCCCTATTTATAGAGGTTGGGAAACTTTTGGCTAATTAGATTTTGGCCCCAAAAGAAGCAAGAAATCACACAAAGGGGGGCAAGTGGCCGGCCACCCTTGGTGATCATCCATCCAATTACTTTCAAATTTTCTTTAATTAAGAAAATGATGTCATAAAGGGAAAGTTAAGTGAGGTAAGCTAAGTTAAAGCTTGTTTGGCTCTTTAGCTATTGTACACTCCATTTTTTTGAGTTAACACAGGTATTTCCAATACTGGATTCACTTATTCACAGTATTGTTTTACCGAACTGCAGTTTAGAATTCATCCGTGTAAAAATGGACGGTATACAATTTTCCTTATTTCTTAAAACCATTTTGCCCTATACTTCCACTTAATGTGCTTGATTTTCTATGGTGGTTTCTGAGTCTTAAACATATCATTTTATCTGAAAAATTGGTTTTCACTCGGTACAATTTTTATACAGATAATTATTTAATCGTACAGTCATTTCTTGGACTTTTCGGGTCAACCATTGACTTTCTTGTCGATCATTGACCTTCTTGTCAAGGTTTGACTTTCTTGGTCAATGGTTGACTTTTTTGGTCAACCGTGACGTTTTTGGTCAAACTTTGACCACCACGAAAAATTTTGCAATTTTGTTCCTTTTTACCTAAAAGGTCATTTTCTTGACTAAATAATCCTTTTTGAGTCTTATAAAGTCAGAAAACTCACAAAACATAATTAAAAACCCCAAACTGGGCTTTTTCCATAAATACCTTTACGGTTCAATATAATTTCTATACAAGGAATCGTATTGGTGAAAAAATCAGGTATTACAGGTAAACAGAACGGATGTATTAAGACTCCTACCAGCTACTTCAAACAGACACCTAACTAGAATAGGGCTATCACCCGCGGTAAAGTGCCTTCAGTATCGGCCCCCGACAAACACGAACGAATCCTTCCACCTGTGGGCGGAGTCCGGATTACTGCTGGCCAGCTCTGGCTCCTTAGGGTTATGCATACACATGTACCACCCCTTGGAATTGGGAATTGACTTAAGCGTATACATGTATAAAAATTCGTTGGTTGTCAAATTGGCCCTTAAGTGGACCCGCCATATCAAGATGGCACCAAACAACGTCCTCTAGGCATTCAGATGAAGCTGGGATGGGGGGATTTCGAATTGGTTAAGAATCTCCTTTACCAAAAGATGGTAAGGGATAGAACACCCTGAAGATAAGGACTAGGTGTAGACGGTAATGTAACCCATGGGAGAGTTACATGCTCGGTCACCGCGCCTAGGTACTATATACTCCATTTATTAGATGAAGTGGTGATAGTTTCTGAAGGCTGCCACCACGTTATGATCCCGGACCCAGAACTAGAGGGCAGTGGTGTCAAGAGTTTCGTCCCTTAGGGATAACTCACCTTGCTCGACTCTCGGGTACCTGGGATGCTCCGCTGCATTCCGCCTCTCCTCCTCCCAAAACTTTGCAAGTTCAATGTCCGCCTCTCCTCATCGTTAGCCTTGGTAGCAGGGATTTTAGACATAGTTGGAGGAGCCGCTTCTGCTGGGATTTCAATCCTATGCGCAAGGAGCCTCCTATCGGGGATTGGGACGGTAATTGTGCGAAGGGGAACTGTAGTTATTGGCTCTGAGGTAGAGCTAGTGCTGGCATGCCATGAAGGCTCTGCGTGATCAAAGTTTAAAGTCTCTTCTCGGCCTCTAGAGGGGGGAGTCGACATCAATTTCTAATTTGAAAAGAAAAGAAAAAAAAAAATCCTAAGGGATTTAACCTACATGGCCTGGAAGTCAGAAAGACTAGAAGATAAGATTTGGGAAAAAAGAAAGAAAACCCTAACTTGCCAAGTGCCTACAAATATCAAACAGTGTTCCTGGAAGATCTATTCATACTCGGAAATGAATAAAAAGAAAAAGGAAGAAAATTTTCATACCTGTAATCAAGAAAGTGCAGAGGAAGAGAAGAATCCCAATTAAGCTCTCGAATCATGCTCAAATATGAACCCGGGACTTTAGCAAGAGAAAAAAATGAAACGCACGATGAGGTAAGTATCTCTATGGTTTCGTTTTCCTAACGGAGTCTGTATTTGCAGGATTTGGGAAACAAAGGTTCAAAGAAATGGAGTTTTTTGGGTATTTTCTCTAGTTTTTTTTCTGGGTTTTTGAAGAAGAAGATAAAGGAAATGAAAAGTTATCATGGAAATTTGGGGCTATTTATAGACTCAAAAGGTCATTAAACCCAACCGTGTGATCAAGAAGATGCTCATCCAACGGCTTGAAGCAACGTAGCAAATCAACGGTGGAGACAAAAGGGCGGGAATTTGAAAATCGGATCAACGGCTGAGATTCAAAGGTCAGAGATGACGTGACCACGAACTGAACGACGTGATAGTTACAGTTCTCGAGGCACATGATTCGCAGTAGTACTGTAGTCATGACACAACCTCCAAGCTTAACAAGGAAGTAAGACAACCCGTTCCGGTAACCGGTAATTCGAAGCACTTTAGGGTACCGGATCCAATGAGGTTCACGGTACCATGTCCGAAGCGCTCCAGGCTGGAGGCAATTATTGATAGGTAGTCGAGATTTCGTAAATGTCGGCACCCGGTTGTGACTAGATACGCTCGTATCGGTATCGGAGCCCAGGTATCTCGGAGGACTTGTTTTTAATATTTGAATCTCAAATATTGGTCAAGATAATTAGATTTTCCTAGCCATAATCTACTATTTTGAAGATTATCAATAAGTTTAAATTTAAAATATGTAATATATATATATGGAAGTTCAGCTCTAGTACAACTTGTTTTAGTGTGTGGTTAAATTATCATGTGAAAGTTGGATTGATAAGGAATAAAGGGATGAAACATGAGAAATGCTTGGAGGCACCAATCAGGGCCGTACAAGTAAAAAATGAGTTTCGTTCTGTAGTCTGTTGATGTAGGACCCATGTTTTCTATTCGTGTGTGCTGTCGGACACCACATATGTCTATAGTATTGTTCATGAAAAATAACGAGGGGACAATTAATGTTTGTTAATTTCCATGTTTTGTGAAGGCTCTCTGGCAGTGTGTTGCAATAGTATACCATGTAATCCTTCCTGTATTTTGATATTCTCTCCAATTAATAAAGGAGCTGATTTGTATGTGCATGTTGATATGTCGGGGTCGAGTTTAAAATTTTCACCTAGTTTTTGGAACATGAATAGATTAATTGGACACGGATTAACCAGCATGACATGAGATGCTAAATTTTTAGTAGTTCCAAAATTCAATTTTAGCAGCTCCATAATTCAATTTTAGCAGCCTATATTTCCAAGTCTTAACAAATACAAATATATATGTAACTACAAACTCTTTTGGCATATTATAAGAAATTTTTTTTAAAGTATATTATAAGAATTATTTGTCTCATATAAAAAAAATGTATATAGGTGAGGAATATAAGTCATTAATTTTATTCTTTGATTAACACGAAAAACTGATCTGAAACAAATAGTATAAGTGACTGCTCTGCATTCTACGCACCAAAACCTGAAGGGACTAAAATAAGGATTAGCAACCAATTTCATTTGAAATCCTTAAATTAAATGGTAGACAAAATAATAATAATAATAATAATAATAATAATAATAATAATAATAATAACGCAACACCCAAAGTAAAATTGATCTTGACTGGTTTTCATCAGCATTAATTACCATATTTTATGCAAATTGGGATTCGTTTTTCTTCACGTTGGAGGCTTCTCTTGGCAACTATATGAACTAAATGATATATTTTTGTTTGATATAAATGATAATCAACGGGAACAACTTAATTAGTCAGAAAGCACAAATATATATCTCAACTAAATTGACACCTACTAATCAATATATCGTGTCTGCATGGCAAGTACTAACGATTCCAATATATTATCAACTTAACTAATTTGGGTACTACTTGCGTGGACTATTACTGGACTAGTTAGACTTGCAATTACTCTTTTTACTCCTACTGATCGATCACTTTGAAAGCGTTGTTATATAGTGTCCTTTGAAGGGAAAGGGTGGACTAGATGTTCAATTGAAAGCAAGAGGTCTCTGTGCTTGTATATTGAAAATATTAATAGAGGGAAATTTTTTTTGAAAAACTTGTTAGAATTATCAAACTTTTCTTTTCTCCTAACAACATGAGATGAACCAGCAAAGTTTTATAAGCTCAGGTTTAAGTGTTTAGAGGCTCGGGTTCTCGGGTTTTCAGTGTTTTTCTGAAAATATTTTGTGAGGGGGTGAGAGAGAGCTTCGGTGAGAGAGGGAAACAGAGGGGGGAGAGGGCGAGAGAGAGAGAGAGAGAGAATGAAATTTGAAGGGCTAAGGGGGCTTATATATAAATAGCGGGGATTTACCCTCCGGGGAGGGTTTTCGGCTGTTGTGGGCGGTTGAAGGCCGATTTTGGCCGCAGGGAATATCGGCTGGCAGAGGGTGGTTTTGCAGGTCTGATACATCCGGTTGACCGGTGGTGACGTCCGGTTGCCGGTCAGGGGCATTTTCATAGTTTTGAAAAAATTCAGGAGTAAAAATGTAATTTCTGAAAAAAACTTTTAGAGAGGATTTACCCTCCGAGGAGGGTTCTCTGCTGTTGTGGGACGTTGAAGGCCGATTTCGGCTGCAGGGAATATCCGCTGGCAGAAGGCGGTTTAGGCGGTTTTTACCGTAGTTGGTACTCAAATATTCCAAAATTTTATAAAGAAATGTCACCTAGCAGATACCCTTAATTTCCTCTTACTTTTCTTGGTTTGATAATTTCCTCGAAAGAGGGTCATTATCACTTGCAGTTGGCACTCAAATATTCCAAAATTTTATAAAGAAATGTCACCTAGCAGATGCCCTTAATTTCCTCTTACTTTTCTTGGTTTGATAATTTCCTTGAAAGAGGGTCATTATCACTTGTAGTTGGCACTCAAATAAATATTTTGATGAGACCGTAGTTAAGAGAAATTATAGCATATTTAATAGGTTCGTTTAAAATTTATAGCATGTTTTTTAAAAATGATAAATTGTAGCATATATTTATGATAAATTCTTAGACTTCCTTAGTTTTTCTAAAAATATCAGATGTACGGTTAATATATTACAATAAATTTATGTGCATAGTTTCATGTAGAGAAAGAGAAGAGGAAGGAGTAGGTTCTTATTTTTTTTGTAATTTTTGTAATTTTTTAAATTATGTAATCATAAATTTGATTATGTTATTTATTATAATATTTAAAGTTTTTCACTATAATTTATTATTATTCTTTTCAAAGATACTATTTTGCTCTTTCTCCCTAAGAAAGCTTGGGAAGAAGGAACCAAAATTGCTGGTAATTAATTAAGTCATATGCCAATTTGATTTGCACTTGTGTGGAGTGCTATGAAGAAGAGTAAATATATATCTCCATCAATTTGCTGAACAAGTATTTTGTCAATTTGTTGGAAAATACAATTGGTGATCATTTTTTAAATTTGTAATCTGTCAATGTTAATATATTTGTTGGAAAATACAGGTCTTTCTATGCAGCAACTTTTACTTTTCAAGATCTGTCTTTCCCTATAGTATCTAATTCTTATACTTATTTTGGATAATTAATTAACTATCATATTAGGAAAAGACGAAAAAGGGTATGCAAAATGAAAAAAATTACTCTCAGCTCCTTTGCCTTTTGGCACTTAAACGCACTATAAATAGGTGAAGCGTGGGAGAAGTTTGAAGACAAGCAATAACCACAATTGATCTATAAAGATGAAGAAGGTTTTTTTTCTTGTTCTAAACATTTTCTTGGCCACCATTCTTTTCTTTCCCTCTTCAACCCTAGCTCGACAATTAGCTCAAGGTGTGAGTACATGCATTAGCGAATTTCCGTTTTTTTTATTTTTTATTTTTTTTATTTTTTTTTTATTTTTAGCAAAAATAATCATTTAGAGCCTTAATTTTAAAAGTTTCAACTAAAGAAAAACTGAAATTATACGCTATTCCTGTGATTTTTTTTGGTCATTTCTACATATCTGTGAATATTAATAAGGATTAACTATTAGCCAGGTCTAAATTTGTAATATCTAAAAAAAGTTGCGTTTTAGTCCCCTTCACTTAAATTCAATAACAAAAATGGTCTCGAAACATTTAAAAAGTCATTTTGTTGTGTTATATTAGTTCTATATAACTGACCAAAGTTGATCATATATATATGGTTGAAATTTATGCAGAACAACCTTATGTTCGAGGAAAGATTCACACTCCGCCCACAAGGTATAAAAAAAAGTGTACCATATATACTCGAAACTGCTCACCTGGAGGCAATTAAATGAGACACCTGAGACTGTTTTAAGCACCATGAAATATATCTACATTTATGACTATGGCCATCTCATGTAGTAGTGGTACCAAATTAGGTTAATAAATAAAAAATAATAAAAGGATGCAATATTAAGGATATATCATGTGATTGTATCTGCTATCTATACTGTTTCTAATGTTGCTATGAACATGGCCAGCTTCTCAGCAGCCAGTGTGTTGTGGTATGAATAAATGTACTCTTAGTAGTGGTACTCTTGAAATAAATAAAAGATCTCAATTTAATCTATTATTTGTCGTTTCATGTTTTACGATCATGATTTATTGTTATACAAGAAAATTTGAATCATGATACGGATACTATGTATGATACCGAATTCACATGAAATTAGAGGGTTTAGATTGACTATATAAATGGATTTGAACTAATAACAAGTTGACATAATTTATAAATAGGTCGTGTTCAGAATAACATGTCTATTCCAAATTGATATGTATTGACACGATTTACTACTTATGTATCATTCATAATATAATTATACACGACTGGGTCTACCAAATTGCGCTGCTTCAGATAATAGAATTCCTCAGTTTTTATGGTAGTCACTGGAGCCCGGAGTAGTGAAAATTAATGTAGATGCCAGGTATTTATTAAAAAAAATAAAATTGCAGATGCCAGGTGTTGGAGTTGTTATCAGGTGTGATACGGATGCAGTGTAATTGGCGGCTGCTTCTAAGTACCCCATTTCCAGTTATGTGCTCATAATCACTAACCACTTCAATTTAACGTTCAAGCATAAGATCACCACAATTAATTTACTGGGACCCAAGGAGAGCAAAGGCTCTCAACACTGGCAAAAGGTCAAGCAGTTGGCATACACGTGCTGCTAGCACTAGTGGTGAAGGTCAACATATGATCGCACTATCAAACGACTCGCCTCCTCACGCAGATTGAAACCTCCAAATGACATTTATATATCAGGATATGATAAATAATGCATTTGAAAAGCCTCAAAACCGACAGCGATCTGACCACATTTGCAACTCTGATATGGAATTACTTGTCCTCTGCAGATGGCACGCCCTTTCATAACCTCATCATCCGACGATAAGCCTTATAGATAAAACTTGGTGACTAGAGATTCAACGGCGTGTTGAACCTCCAATCAGGAACACTCTTCTCTATCTCTCTTACTCACTCTCTTTTTAATTGGATCTTTTTCCCCGACGATGTGAAAAGCCTTAAAAACTGGTGATGATATTTGCAAGTTTCAATTATGCATGTGGAAAAAAAAAACTCATTATCAACTAGAAATAAGAGACTGTAAGGGGACCAAAGAAAGAATTTAGCAATCAAGTTCATTAATCAAAAAGCTTGAATCACGACTAAAGCAACTTATTCCTCCGTTATATTATCTTACTTTGTGGAGAGTTTTCAGGGCTACACCAGTTGGATAAAAAAGAGGAAAAATCAACTCGGTCTTTTGGTTCTCTAGTTCATCCCACCATTGTGGTTGTGATTGCCAGAAATTGACATGCAATTACAAAATTTAGGTGGAGCGTTCATTTACCGTTTACCATTTACAAAATTATACGCACATTAAGAAATTGTTTGATTAATCTGCTTGAGTTGGAGTTTTAGTTATTTTAATTGGGATTAAGTTGAGTTTTGAAATTATGCATTTGGTTGAAAATGAGTTGTTTGAAGTTAAAAAGTATAAAAACTTGAAACATCAATATTAATGTTATTTTATTCATTTCAAAATTCTATGCAATTTAAAAACAAATATCTCATTTTGATTTGATAACAAATTATAGTTTTAAAGTTTGAGTTGTTAAAAATAGTATAATTAAGTTTATTTTTAAAGAAAAAGACAAAAAACAATTGATGAAGTTGCTTCATTAAAACGAATGTGTCAAACACCCCCTAAGTCATGCATGGCTAGCTCTCTAAGAAATGGAACCTGTCGGTAATCATGTTATCACTAGTCATAATCACTAGCCTCCAATTAGTTAAATTTAAAGTTACTCGCAATTTAATTGCCGATAGCCAAAGATTCTAAAGAAACGTTAACCCATCACCAGCATATGTGATTATAGATAAAATTAACGTTAATATATGATCATAGATAAAGTTTAGCGGTAATTTTACATGTAATTTCAGTACAAGGAATAGAGCTCAAATATCATTATCTTTAAACTAAATAATGATGATGATCTCCGAGCGGATACCCTTCCTCTGAACTTTCATGTTATTGGGCTTGATATTTCAGCGAAAGAGAATTAGTCAATATCACGTTTAGTGGTCACTAGAGTAAATAATTTAAGAGAGTAAAGGATAGCCGGGTCATAAATTGATTTGAACTTGTGTGGATTACAATGAAGGATAAGGGCACTTCAATCTCCATGCATCAATTTGCTGACCAAGTCGTCGACCATTTGTTGGGAAACACAAGTCAATTAATTGTAGGTCTTCTATATCATATATAGCAACCTTTCCTCTTCAATTAAGTCTTTTCCCATAGTCTCTATTAATATCCATATTTATTCATTGTCAATTAAATTAAATGTACTTATATGAAAAGACCAAGCTTGAATTACGAGTAAAGCATAGTATTATTCCTCTGTCACATTATATTACTTTCATGTAGAGATTTTTCAGGTAATTACACCAATTGGGAAAAATATATATGTCTAATAAAAAAAATATAAATCAACTCAGTCTTTTTGGTTCTCAAGTTCATCCACCATTATGGCTGAGTTTGCCAGAAATTGATATGCAATTACAAAATTCAGGTGGAGCGTCCATTATTTACCATTTAACAACATAAAAAATGATATCATACTAAAATTACAAAAATTATCCCCACATCAATAATACTATTATAGACACACTAAGTCATGCACGGATAGCTCTCTAAGAAATGGCCCAATGCCCTTATTCATGTGATCACTGGCCTCCAATTATTATTATTTTTAGCCCCCAATTAGTTAAATCTAAAGCAACAAGATTGCAATTAAGTTGTCGATAGCCAAAGATTCTACATAAACGTCTCTCATCATGAACATATCTGATTATAGACATAGTTTAACGGTAATTTCACATAATGACTTTATTACATGATATAAAACTCGAATCTCCCTATCCTCAAGTTAAAAAATAAAAATAAAAAAATCTCCGAGCAGTACCTTTCTCCTGAAATTTCATATTCTTAGGCTTGATATTTCAGCGAAAGAGAATTAGTCAATATCAAGTCTGGTGGTCACTAAGTATATAATTTATATATGACTTAAACTTGTGTGGACTACAATGAAGGATAATGGCTCCTCAATCTTCATGCAGCAATTTGCTGATCCAAGTCGTCGTCCATTTATTGGAAAAACACAACTCAATTGGTCTATATTGGAGCAACATTTCATTTTCATCAATCTGTCTTTTCCTATAGTCTCTATTAATATCCTTGTTTCTTCTGGGTTAATTAAATTGCATTTACTTATGAAAAGACGAAAAAGGGTAAGCAAGACGAAGAAAATTCTCCTGATCAACTCCTTGCCTTGCGCACTTGAAAGGCGCTATTAAAAAGTGAAGAGTTACAAGCAAATAACTACAAGTGATTTCTAAAGATGACGAAGGTTTTAGTTCTTGTTCTAATGCATTCTCTTGGCTACCATTCTCTTCTTTCCCTCTTCAATCCTTGCTCGACAACTGACTACAGGTAGTTTAGCTCTAAAACCAGCTAAATGCTCTATGTCATTTTTCTACTATTTCGATCTAATCGAAATGTCTTAGTATACCTCCTGATTTCTATCACTATAATTTTTTTTTTTTAAATTAGGTAAATAAACAATTTTTAAATGCTTATTTAAATAAATGCTTATCTAAATAATCAGGCACCATAAAAACGAAAGACCACGAAAAGCACTTAGGATCAAACATGAGATAGACGGTGTATTAAAAAAAAAAAAAAAAAAAAAAGATGGTGTGAAATTTGATTCTTCTAAAAGATTGAGCTTTAATCTTAAAAAGTAAACTCTATTAAGTGTAATGGCCCAATACCCTTGTATGTTTATTCTCAACATTGTTAAATTTTTATCATGTGGAACATAGGTTTCTTTTTACCTTTACACTGAGCTTTGTCATAGACTTTCTTGCAGTCCACCAATAAGATGTGCGAGTCTCAGCCATAAATCAATAAGCCCTTTATGTTCTTTCGAACTAAATGGTTTATTGTATTTTGTTTACCATGTATAAATAAATTTTGCTATACCGATCTTGGTATTTAACTCGAACTGAGTTGTAATATTTGCTTTAGTCGAATGAATATACCGGCTCTACTTATCTTATTATTAATATTTTTTTAATTGGTGTTGAGTTACAAGTTACAAGTTACAAGTTACAAGTTGCTCTTCAAAATCTTCAAAAAAAAAAAAAAAAAAAAATATATATATATATATATATATATTTTGAAAATAGACCAAAAGATGAACAAACCAACTGACATGAGTCAGTTATTTATTTATTTACTATAGACCAAGTACACAACATAGATTAAAACACACTGGCCACTGCAAACTGCAAAGCCTTGATGACAAACCTTAACCCAGAATCCTACCACACGTTTTATTCTTCTTATTTTTGACAAGTATATTACTAATTATGAAAATATAGTGAAGCCCTAAGTGAAGAGAGGACGTAACTAGCTTTTAGGCGGTGACCATATATAAATCTCTGTATTAGGCAGTGAATATCTATAAATCTCTGTGTTCACTACTTTCCTGCACTTTACGCTCTCTCTCTCTCTTTATTTTTTTATTTCATTTTTACTTTTTTATGAGTTCTTGCGGCTGTGATAGTTCTCGGGTATTCCCATCATTGTAGGGTTTGTTAGGCGAGTTTTATCCGTCAACATTTATTTAGAAGATAGAACAATTGGAAATTTGGTAAAAAAATTTTAAATCATTTTAGTGACCAAGTCCAAGTCTTGGTCAATCTGTTTGTTTCCTCTAGTAATAATCAGCAAGTCTTCGAGAAAAGCGATGTATATTCTTCTAGCTTTTCAGTCTCTGTCGTTTAATATTGTTGAAATTTCATGAGAAAACGACATTTCACTAAAGCAATTAAGATCAATAAGGCTTTTCTTACGATAGTCAGCATTCTTCTTGCTACAGTTCTATTCTTTCCCAAAGGTCAAGAATTGTTTGCAAGCGAGAGCACAATAGCCAATGCGTGAATTGTCATTTTCTTTCTTAGTCAGTGTACATAATTTTACTTTTCAATATAATTATAATCGAAATTCAGCAGTTTATAATCACATATATATTTTAACAGTAATTTCACATCGATTTTATGACTTAAAATTATAAATTGAGTGGTTCTATTTGCACACCATACTTCTAAAATTAATAAATTTATTCATTACACACCCCTCTGTATTCTTAAATGACCCTTACATAAGAAAACAAATATTACTCGACTAATTTAAATATCTTTTCATGCCCACCATATTATTTATTTATTTTACTTTAAATCATCTATACTCTTTAATATCTACAAAGAAAAAAAAATCAAATTAGTAGAAAAAGTACTATGTTGTAATTTATGTTCCATATTTTGAGTTTCCTATAAAAGAAAAAAAGAAAATCATATTTTGACCAAGAAAGAAAATCATTATAAAATCAATTTGATAATACAAACAGAAATGGAATTGTTTTGAATAAAGGCATTATTTGGTTTCAAAAACTGATATTGGCAAAAAATTAGCGAAAGCACAATATCATGAACAAAATAAACTTCTCAAAATTTTGTTGTCGTTCTATAGCTATATTAATTTAATATATAAAATGGTAAAGATCATAATTTTACTGTCGTCCAATTAGGTCGATAACTTCAAAACTCCTTCAGAAAGAAATTTCACAAACCCGTGAATGACTTGACTCCTTCAATACCCTGTTCTTTCACACCTTGCCTTTTTCGCATGACTGAATGAACGGGTGAATGTTCCTATTGAAAGATTGATTCACTCATTCACTTTTTGGTGTCTTCGTTTTGGCTGTTAGCACATGATAAAAACAAAGAGAGCAAAGGAGAACTTTTCTCTTTTTGAGTTTCTAATGACCAAAAATCTACCAACCAAAAAGTTCTCTTCTATCATGATATAAATCCCATTTATAGAGCAAGATAGATTACTCAAAAATTTCATCTTGAATTTTTAATATTCCCAATATTTAAAATCGAGACCAGTTTAAAATTAGAAACTTATTATATTACATTCATAATAAAATTTAATATACAAATATGTATTCTTATAGATATCACATATATATATATTTATATATAACCAATCGCCGTGAAACTTTCTTCAGTTTAACGTTTCTTTTTTTTTTTTTTTTTTCAATTAATTATTATAAATATTTAATTTAAAAACAAATTTTTTAATATAAATATTTATGATTTTAAACTGGAAACTAACAGATAATAATGTATACACTAATAGGTCCCATTCATTAGCAGTAGGCGTAGATATAGCGGGTCCAACTCATTGTGTGTAACGACCCACCTACGTTGGCTGTTACATTACTGATTGAACTAAATTTTCACATGATAATTTTTTTTATAAATAATTTATCTTAAAATGGTGTCACATACTTATCATATCTTAAGAATATAATTTTTCATATGACCTTATATGTCATAAACTTGTATATAATCTCAAAATATAAATAATAATTTTCAAAATATCTTTTGTGGAATAAATTGCATAGTGGTATCCATAGCCCATTTGCTTGCTCATCATCGTTATCCGCATATTGTCCACCATGCACTAAGTTGCAGGTTGCCTACTTATAGTATGAATATAACTAATGAGCTTTCGCTCAGCAATTACAAACATGGATCTCGCATTGCTTAGAAACATGAATGACATGTGTGGATGCATGATTCAATTATGGAATTAAGACGCGGTCCAATTATATTTAATTATGGATTATGTTCCATTATTATCTTTCTTATTTTGGGCCCCTATGTGTGCGTGTCGGGTGCGCGTATTCCTCAGAAAGTTAGGGTTTGCAAGGTCCTTAATAATTATGAGAATAAATATGGAACATGACATGATCATCCCCTCGTAGAAGGTTGGTACGATACCCTAACTTGTATTGAATTAGTCTTAGCCTTTAACTTAACTGAATTTGAATATGCCTAAATTATACTCTAACTTAAAGTCTTATTCAAAAACGAGGTCTAAAACTTACGTTCCTTAATTCTGATCTTATTAGTCATGATGCAATGACATGACATAATAATCCATGGCATCAATTAAAAATCATGGCATAAAATAAAATCATAGCATACTATAAAAGTGTGGCATATCTGTAATTGTGGCACAACATAACATATTATGACATCCTCTAACGTAGCATGCACTTAAACATGCAATCGCAAGCAAAACATTCCTAGCATGACATGTGACTAAGACATGATTTGAAAATAATATAAATTTTCATATTGTAGGCGAGGTTTGTAATTATCTTGCACACAGCTTTTCCATACTTCAAACTACTCGGCGGTCTAAATCTTACTACCTGAAAAACAAATTTGAGGTGAGTATTAACATAATACCCCCTTAGATTAAAACTAATCTAAATTCCTTTTGGAAAAAGGAAATCTGAAAATAATTACTTACTAAATATGATTATAAGGTTTTGGTATACGTTGAGTCTTAAAAATAATTCTATTTAACTTAATAGAATTTAAATCAAAGAATTTAATCTCAATAAACTTTGTACCAAATCAATAGTTATGATACTCTATAATTTTGAAACCCATATGTTTCTTAAACCTGTAGAATATTTCCTAATTTAAAAATCGGCAGAAAATCTAACTTCGTTTTTCTAACTTATGTTAAAATCACTATTTAGACATTCTATAATTTGAAATTCCAAATCTTTTAAAGTATAGAATGTCTCTAAACTCACATAATTTATTAAAATATAAAATTTCTCATTCAACTACGTAAAAAATGGATTAGAAAGATCTAACCCATTTTTCTAACTTGTTTTAAAATCATCAATTTAACACTACCATTTGAAAACTAACATTTTAAAAATGTAGAAGTTCTTAAAAATATCATTTAATTTTAGTTTTAAAAATTTAAATATTTTTAACACTAACTTTAAAAAGTCATAACTTTCAGATCGTAAAGATTTTCACAAAACTTTATCTATGAACAATATTAGTGTTTGAAAAATCTAAATCTTTCATGTTCATCAAAAAATCAAATTTTGTCCATAAAATTTCCGTTTTATAACTTTAGGTTAAAATTATAACCTAAACTTCAATTACGTAAGGAATTTTGATGAATTAAAAAGTGTAAACAAACTTGAAATGTGTTCAGAAAAAATATATACTAATATTGACCTTATTTTGTTCATCTGAAACTCCTATGTAAATAAAAAATATATAACTCATTCCAATTTGAGATAACAATTTGTACTTTTATAGGTTGGGTTTTTACATTAGAGTTAAAGAGGTGAATAATACAATTAAGTTAACTTAAAAAAAAAAAAGAAAAAAAATAATTGAAGTTGTTTCATTGAAACGAATGTGTCAAACACCTCCTAACTCATGCATGACTAGCTTGTTAGAAAATAATTAAACATGTTGGCCTACATATGTGATTAAATAAGTATATAGACTATCTTAAAGTTCAGCCCAATTAAAGTGATCTAACTAAGGTTCTATTTCATTTTATTTTATTTTTTTATTGGGCATTGGACATTACATATGGTATGGGTTTATTATGTGTAGAGACCTAATTTCTTATTTGCAATTTTATGATGGGCCAAAATAGTAATATGAAAAGTATAATTACTGTAGTTATATTAAACGGTTATGGTCCCTAATTCATACGATATATTCATTCATATTCTCTCTGACATCCCATTTTCATTAAGAATACAGAAATTCTTATCTAAGGAAAATCATATTGGATTGGAGATCTATAACCCGTAATCGTCTCCTTCCCATCGATCAAGGTATGCTTCTGCTTTCATTCTCTTGATGATTTACCATGGTGGATCTTGGATGAAATAGGTTTTTCTCCTTTGAATTTTTCAGTTTCTTATTCTAACAAGTGGTATCAGAGCCTTCTCCATGTTAAACCATTGAGAATTAAGTTTTCCTTCTAAATTAGGTTTGGTTTTGTTGGATTTAAGAACCGTTATGGCTATATATGTAATACCTAGTTTTTCGATCGTTATGATTTCTTGTATAAAAATTCAACTGTACCTTGAGGATATTTATGAAAGAGCCCGGTTAAGGGTTTTTATGATATTTTGTGAGTTCTTATGGTTTTATAAGACTCGAAAATGATTACTTAGCTAAGCATAAGACCTTTTAAGTAAAAAGGAGCAAAAACTACCAAAATTGTATGTTGGTCAAAGTTTAACCAAAAACGTTGACGGTTGACCAAAAAGTTAACTGTTGACCACGGGAGTCAAATCTTGGCAAGGAAGTCAACGGTTGACAAGAAAGTCAATGGTGGACGAAAAAGCCGAAGATTGACCCCAAAAAGTTAAAGAAAAGGCTGTACGATAAAATAATTCGCAGTATAGAATTGTACTGCATAGAGCCATTTTTTAATGAGTAAAATGATATGTTTAGGATTCAAAACCACCATAGAAAATCAAGCACATTAATTAGGATATCTTGGGCCAAGTAGGTTTCAAGTTATGAGAAAATTTTTATACAGTTCGTTTTTACACAGATGAATTTTGGACTGCAGTTCAATATATCAATACTGTGTATAAGTGAATCTAGTATTGGAAATACCTGTGTTAATTCAGGAATGGACTGTACAATAAGAAAAGAGCCAAACACACCTAAAGGAAGCTTGCATCATCCTACTTTAACTTAATGACATCATTGTTAATTAAAGGAAAAATTAGAAAGTAATTGGGTGATTTGGACCAAGATTGGCCGGCCACATACCCCCCCCAATGTGTGATTCATTGCTTTTTCAAGGGTCAAATTGCAATTTACAAGAGTTTATCTTCACCTATAAATAGGTGGTTCCATAATTCAAAAAAATTAGAAAATCCTAACTAAACTTTGCCCAAATTTTTCTTCACCCAAAACCGAACTTGAGAGGCTAAGGATTAGGAGAGAAAATACAAAATCCAAGAGGGCAAAAGCTTGAGGAGTGGCCGGTTTTCTTGTGAAAGCAAGCAAGGAAGTTGGAAAAAATTTGGATACCCATTTCTAGGCCTATGGCCGGTTGTGGGGAGCAAGAGAAAAGCAAGAGAAAAAAAATTGAACCCAAGGGGGATTTAGGGTTTTGAGTGTTGAATTTCCACCTAGAACATCACCCAAGAGTTCAAGAAATTTTGGTGCTCAATTTGGCCAAAAAGGCCGCTTATAGGGAGGAAGGAAAAAGGGAGAACCAAGCCAAGTGTGGCCGGATTTTTTTGGAGCTTGTGTGGCCGGAATTTTGAGCAATTTGGTGACCGGACTTCAAGGCTAGGGAGGCTGAAAATTTTGGACCCTATTAGCCAAGGAAGGCCGGCTATTGGTGAAGGAAAAAGAGGAAGCAAAGAGCCAAGCCAAATCTTGGATCTAAGTAAGGTATAATCCCTTGAACCTCTAAGTTTTTCATTTAAATTTCAATTGGGAAATTTAAATGTATTTCAAGCAAAGTTTGTATGAGCATAAGCTCACTTTCAATTCTGTCCTAGGTTAAAATTTTAGGGTATGTGCTTGATTAATTAGGTTTTTGGTTTGGTGGTTTCAAATATGCATGCTAGGTGTTTGTTTGTATGACTAGGGTTTATATGCTTGATCTATGATGCTAATTTTGATTTGCATGGTGAAAATTGGACGTTAGAAATGTGTTGCATGACTGCTCTAGGCTCCCGATGCGGTCGGTTGAGGTAGGGTGTACGTAATAGGACGTAAAACGAATTTAAAACCGAAAACTGCCATTTCGGGTATAAATTGGCCAGTTTCGGGAAAAGCAGATTTTGAGGCCTTTAGAGGCCGAATTTGGAAAAACTCAAAACATGAAAGTTGTAGATTAGGGTTTCTCCTCAGGGACATCGTGGACAGATTTGCAAAATAAGGCTCCAATAGCCTCGGTTTTTACTGAAACCCGAGCCTGACCGTGCCCAGGACCCATGCACGGCCAGGATTGATTCAACAAGGGATTTAAATGTGTTAAAGGCCGAACTGGGTTTTACCCAAAACACGAAAGTTGTAGGGTTTTTTGATAACTAAAACTTTTATGAAGAAAACTTTTTCAAAATCGGCTTTGATTTTTGAAATGGAATTGGATTTCAAAAACTGTACAGGAAATAGTAAAATTCTGTACAGAATTTCTGGAAACAATACAGAAAAAGGTAATTTTTCACATGCACTGATAAATTGACAATGTGAAGCTGTTCCAAAGGCAGTTTCCAATAGTCAATAATTTTTACCAATCTTATTTTATGATTTCCAAGTTTTTAAAGTTAAACAAAAGATTTAACAAAGAATTTTACATAAGGTTTTACAAGAAAATAGGATTTTGAAACCTAAAGTTAAAAACAATCCGATTAGGATAGATTTAAACCCTAAGGTTACTCAATGTAACCAAGTAGGATAACGTAAAATTAAGTAAGGGATATATAACTAAAGTTATATAAGAGTGTTGGTTATACTACCAACATTTCTAACCCTTACTTTTATTTGATAACAGAGTATAACACGCAGCAGTGTCCTGGCAGAATCAAGCTAGACATCGGACACCGTGAACATAAACAAGGTAAGTACAACTCCGCCTACAGCATAAGCTTTGTTGTGTATACTTGCCTAAGTATGATGAAAATGTTATGTGACGTAAATATTACATGCTAAGTGATAGAAAATGCTATGCTCTATATGTTAAGTGCTATAATAGGTTAGGAAATGTCATGAAAGATGCTATGAATTATGAAATGCTATGTTATATGTTATGTTATGCCATGTGCTATAAAAGGGTTGAATGCTATGATATGTTATAAAGTATGCTATGTTATGTGTTATAATATGCTAGGCTATGTAGTATGTTATGTCATGTGCTATAATATATGTTATGAAAAAATGTTAGATTGTGTTATGATAAGATAAGATCATGATTTTAATTATGTACAACATCACGAAGCATGTTCACCAATTAATAAGAATAAGATCAAGTATGAGACCATGCAAGTTATGATGGCAAGTGAGCTTGCCGGTGTCGTACCGACCCGTGCTAAGTCGGGTTGGACTATGGTTTGAGTTGGAAATGGACTGGCCGCCCCAACCACTCCATAGTTGCGCGCCCGGTACGGACACTTATGTTATGGGGCCCATAAGTAAAGATAAGTTAAGAAAGAATGTTATGAAGAAATAAGAAAGCATAATGAATCATAAATGGTTCATGCATATGCTATGATAAGTTATGATATGCCATGATAAGTTATGATATGCTATGAAATGTTATGTTACGATATGTAATGATATGTTAGGATATGTTGTGTTTGTGATGTCGCGGTAATTAGTAGTTGTATTTGCTGAGCGAAAGCTCACTGTCTTATGTCTATGCTGTAGGTAAACAACCTGCTAGCAACTGATGATGCAAGATGGAAGGGCGAGGCCTGGCGGATTGTGAAATGTAGGGATCAAGCCGCTACGCTGTTTTGAATTCTTATATAATTATATTATGAGTTTTATTTTACGCTCGAACAACTTTATTTAATATTCGTTATGTTTACGTACGTATCTGTATGTGTAAATTACGTCGTAAAAAAAAAAAAATATTTCCGCTGTTTACGTTAGGTATGAAAGTATGAATATATGCATGTATGTACGGTAACGGCCTGTGCTAGGCGGGTCGTTACAGAGTTGGTATCAGAGCGGTTCCCTGCGATCAAATTTCACAGTCAGCCTGCCATCGCCGCCATCATTGTAAGTTAAAAATTTATTTTCATATATTAATCTTTATTATGCGAATATGGGATGATAGATACACGATTATGGACCCTGCACAAGTAGCAGATGACCGACGCTCGAGTACATCTTTCTACAAGTCCCAGCCCCTGTTGTTCGACGGCACGAGACGGACAGTGTCGCTATCTGTATGGCTGTACGACACGGAGTTGATTTTTCGCACCAGCCACATTGTGAAGCATCTACAGGTCTCCTTAGCTAGTCGGTGTTTAGTTGCGGACGCCCGCTTGTGGTGGATGACACACGGAGAGAGGGCGTTGCCAGACCGCACTTGGGTGCATTTTCGTGCCCTAGTGATCGCGCGTTATGGTCCGATACCTGAGGACGGAGCAGGCGAGCCGTACCGTGATCCCGAGATCTATCGGGATATGCAGCACCGGCGATATCAGAGTTTTGTAGCTGATTGGCGTGCGTATCCACAGGAGTCTATGGGACACTACTGCCATAGATTTTAGGAGGCGATGCTGCCTCACATTCCACAGGACATACCCAGCCCAGGAATGCAGGCACTGGTGATACTCCGCAATGGATTACCTCCTCAGCTAAGACAGTACGTCGCAGAACCTATGCTTGGTATGACGGTCGGGGATATGATAGCTGATATTGTAGAGGCCGAGATGGTTGCCCACGCTATGCAGGCCGAGAATGTTGGGGGTGATCATCAGGCACCAGTGGACGACGCTGGATTAGGGGAGCCACAATATGAGGCCGAGGCCGACGGCCAGGATGCGGCCGATGACATAGATGCTCCTGAGGATCAGCCCGAGGATCTTCCAATCATCGACATATCTAGCGATGATGAGGACGATGATATGGAGCCAGCGCCCGAGCCACGAGATTGGGGTGAGGGTGTGGATGATCTAGATGACGATCCCGAGGAGATATTATTCGACGATGACGATTGGGATGTGGATTCCGATGCTTCGTCAGTAGCCACGATCGAGATTATAGTTTAGACTAGGATCGACCATGTATATTTCTTTTGACCCTAGAACCGATTGTACTAAGCTTATTATTTTGACGATAGGCTTGTACTTATGTATGATGGTGAAGTGTTAGACACTTCCATCATAGTTTTGGGCCTTATATGTATAGATATGTATGTACAGTATGATGAAATCGATATGTATTTACAGTATGGTAAATTACGACGTACATAGTATGTACATATGAGATAGTAAGAATGATGTACTTTTGAAAGTGTACAAAAAGACCGTGCGAACACGGGATATATAACAAGAATATGTTATGCTATGAAAAGCCACGTTATGATTATAAAAGTTATGTTATGATAAGTATAATGATATGATACGATAAGTCATGCATGAAGAAAAGGATATTAATAGTATGATAATATCTTTTCTTTGGGTGAATAGGATTTTAGAAGATGGTACGCCCACGCAGAACGATGCCCGTTAATCTGCCTAAGCCGGATCTCACAACCGTTGTAGTGAATTTGCAACGGCAGTTGTTGGAACAACAGCGAGAAACTGATAGACTTCAGAAACAGATAGCTCGATTCAATCAGATACTTTAAGATAATGTAGTTACGCCTCAAGAAAACCCACCCCTGACTAGGGAATATTTCTTACATAAGCGCTTCAGGCGAATGAAGGCGCCTGAGTTTAAAGGACCTCGCGAACTCAATAGAGGCCGATAATTGGTTATTAGATATCCAAGTAATTTTGGATTTCATGGGACTGACAGAACAGGAGAAGGTTCTGTGTGCTTCCTTTGTGCTTAAAAAGGATGCTCAGCATTGGTGGATGACTGTGTAAATGCGTAGAAACGTGACAACCATGAGCTGGCAATATTTCATGATCGAGTTTAGAGCAATGTACTACAATCGGGAAATTCTTACAGCTCAGCAGAATGAGTTCAATAGTTTCAAACAGGGATCGATGACAGTATTAGAGGCTGTCAAGAAATTTGAACAGCTAGCCCATTTATGTCCAGAGCTTGTACCAAATGAGGCCGAAAAGGTAAGAAAGATGATGAAAATGTTTCGGACTGATATTGCCAAGCAAGTTAGGTGCTGGCAGTAACCCTCCTACTTTGGTGTCCGATTGTATCGGTTAGGCAATAAGAGCTGAGTACCAGATTAACCAAGATAAGGAGGCCAGAATTCAAATTCTTAAGGCTAAGAAGGAAAATAAGGACAGCGGTGAAGCAGTTGCAGCCTCGACAGAATCTGAAGATGTATTCGAAGGCCAAACCAGTAATTCGGCTCAAAAATTTCAAACAATTAGGAAAGAACAAGAAGAGAAAGAATGCTACAAGTCAAGGCCAATAGGGAAATTACCCTCAAAAGAAAACCAATCGAGGTAGTGGGGGTAATAATAATAGCAATAGTTATCCGGTGTGCGCCCAGTGTGGAAGGAGACACATAGGAGTGTGTAAATTTGGGATGAACATTTGCTACCTTTGTGACAAGGAAGGCCACTATGCAAGGAATTGTACCCTGAAGAACCAGAATCCAAACCCCCAGTTTCCAAATAGAGATTCGGATCATCAATTACTTGCAGTCCAAGCAAAAATTGAAGGCCTCTCGATCACATATGAAAGATTGGAGGCTCCGGAACCACAGACCTGGAATTATGCCTACACAAAAGAGGACGTTGAAGCTGAAACTTCATCGTAGCAACAGGTTAGATTTCTGTCACCATTTATGATACACTTACTCTACGTGATTCTGGAGCTGACCATTCATTTGTATCGATGGATTCCGCCCAGAAATTTGGAAGAAAAGATAATAGTTTAGAGTAATCTTGTAGAATATTCCTTTAGCTAGGAAAAATTCTTCTGTCTGACTATTGGATACGAAGTGTCCCAATAGTCAATTGCGACAGAAAATTATACATGGATCTTGTTGTGATCAAACTTCAAGATTAGTGTGCAATCCTAAGAATGGAGTTCTTAGGAAAAGGCAACGCTAAGATTGATTGTCAAAAGCGTCGTGTTACATCTAGTCCGCCAGTCTAAGAAGGAGTGCTCAATTTCTACGGACAGTCTTGGAGCTCAGCAACCAGGCTAGTTTCGGCAATAAAGGCTTGGAAAATGTTAGCTAATGACTACCAAGGATATTTGGCTAACATGGTGGACAAGGATCAGGAAATGGAGTTGACGCCAGATGATGTCCTCATTATAAAGGAGTATGTAGATGTCTTTCCGAAGGACTTACCAGGATTTTCGCGGGAACGGAAAAGTTCTTTTGAGATCGAGTTGTTGCTCGGATATGGCACCCACTGAGCTTAGGAAGCTTCAAGCGCAGTTACAGGAACTGTTAGACAAAGGATTCATCCGACAGAGTCACCCTCCGTGGGGAGCGCCTGTTTTGTATATAAAGGAAAAGGATGGATCTTTGCGCATATGCATCAATTATCGTGAGCTGAACAAGATTACAATCAAGAACAAGTATTCCCTTCTGAGGATTGACGATCTTTTTAATCAACACAGGGGAGCAGCTGTATTTTCGAAAGTCAATCTGCGATCAGATTATTATCAGCTCAAGATCAAGGAGACGGATATCTCCCAGACGGCTTTTCGAACTCGCTATGGGCACCATGAGTTTTTGGTTATGCCATTTGGATTAACCAACGCCCCTGTTACTTTCATGGACCTTGGGAACCGAGTGTTCAAGGAGTACCTAGACAAGTTCGTCATTGTCTTTATTGACGACATTCTGATTTATTCAAGGTCCAAGGAGGAACATGAGCATCACCTTAGGTTGGTAATGGAGACGTTAAGGCGAAATCAGTTTTATGCTAAGTTCATGAAATAGGAATTTTGGCTAGAGAAAGTTCATTTCTTGGGTCATGTGATGCTAAAGGGAAGGATTTTCATAGACTCGGCAAAAGTGGAAGCGGTCAGTTCATGGCCGGTACCTAAGAACGTTACGGAGATAAAGAGATTTCTTCGATTAGCTGGATATTATCGGTGACTCAGTCGAAAGATTTTCCAAGATTGTCGCACCACTTACAGCCCTTACTCGAAAGGGAAGAAGTTCAAATGGATCCTGAAGTGCGAGGAGAATTTTCAAAAGCTCAAAAAGAAGCTAACAAACGCATCGGTGTTGGTAAATCCTGATATAGAGGCAGAAAATTTCATGATTTACAGTGACGCTTCTAAAAGTGGATTAGGAGCTGTCCTAATGCAAAATGGAAAGGTAGTAGCCTACGCATCACGACAACTAAAGAGTCACAAAAAGGAATTGTCCTACGCATAATCTGGAGCTTGCGGCAGTAGTTTTCGCACTCAAGATTTGGAAACCATCAAGTCGCAATAAGAAAAGGATTTCCTCTTTGCCAAAGGCACAACTTTTTGAAAGAAAAGAACCAGGAATTTAAGACCTCTGTGAATGGTGTTATTTATTTCAAAGAAAGGAATTGTACTTCCAACTTTGAATTTTAAAGGATCAGATACTGTCAGATGCACATAAGACGCCATATTCAGTACATCTAGGAGCTTCCACGATGTACAAAGACCTCCGAGAGAATTATTGATGGCCAAACATGAAGAAAGAGATAGCGGAATACGTGTCAAAGTGCCTAACTTGTCGGAAAGTTAAGGCCGAACATAGATATCCTAGAGGAGATTTGCAGGAAATAGAATTTCCCAAATGAAATAGGAACAAATTACAATGGATTTTGTAATAAACCTATCCAGGACTGCAAGAGGGAATGACACAATTTGGGTTATTATGGATTTATTAACCAAATCAACCCACTTCATTACTATTAAAGCCACCTTTTTAGTAGAAAATTGGCTGATGTCTACGTATTTCAGATCATTAGACTGCATGGAGTGCCAAAATCGATTATCTCAGATCGTGATGGACGATTCACCTCTTGATTTTGGACCAGTGTTCATGACGCTATGGGATCGAAATTAAGCTCAGTACGGCATTTCACCCCAGACTGATGGCCAGTTAGGAAGAACTATCCAAACACTAGAAGATATGCTAAGATCATGTGTCTTGGATTTCAAAGGGAATTGTGATTGGAAGTTGTCATTGATCGAATTTTCGTATAACAACAGTTATTACACTTCGATTGGTATGGCTCCATTCGAAGCATTGTATGGAAGAAAATGTCGATTCCCCATTCGTTGGCAAGAAGTCGGACAGAAGCAGCTTTAAACCACGGATTTCATTAGAAAGACTTTAGAGGATATTAGGAAAATTAAGCAAAGGCTTGATGTGGCTTTTAATCGTCAGAAAAGCTATGCTGATAAGCGTAGAAGGCCTTTGGAATTCCAGGTTGGAGATGCGGTATTCATTAAAATTGCTCCTATGAAGGGAATCATGAGATTTGTCAAGAAGGAAAACTTAGTTCAAGGTATTAAGGACCATTTGAAATCCTTGAAAGGATTGAGAAAGTAGCCCACCAACTTGCCTTGCCGCTAGAGTTGGCGTCGATGCACAATGTTTTTCACGTTTCGATGCTAAAGAAATACGTACTAGACCCTTTCCACGTGTTAAGTCAAGAACCGATTGAAGTTCAAACCGATTTGACGTACGAGGAAAAGCCAATTCGGATTTTGAATCGGAAAAAAAAAAAAAAGGGTATTACGAAATAGAACAATTCCCATGGTTAAAGTGGTATGGTAAAACCACAAGGTTGAAAAAGGCAATCTGGGAATTAGATGATGATATGAGGAAGAACTACCCCAGTTTGTTCTAATTTTCGGGGATGAAAATTTTAAGGGGGGTAGATTGTAATACCTAGTTTTTCGATCGTTATGATTTCTTGTATAAAAATTTAACTGTACCTTGAGGATATTTATTAAAGAGCCCGGTTAAGGGTTTTTATGATATTTTGTGAGTTCTTATGGTTTTATAAGATTCGAAAATAATTGCTTAGCCAAGCATAAGACCTTTTAAGTAAAAAGGAGCAAAAACTACCAAAATTGTATGTTGGTCAAAGTTTGACCAAAAAACGTCGATGGTTGACCAAAAAGTCAACTGTTGACCACGGGAGTCAAATCTTGACAAGGAAGTCAACGGTTGACAAGAAAGTCAATGGTGGACCAAAAAGCCGAAGATTGACCACAAAAAGTCAAAGAAAAGGCTGTACGATAAAATATTTCGCAGTATAAAATTGTACTGCATAGAGCCATTTTTTTAATGAATAAAATGATATGTTTAGGATTCAAAACCACTATAGAAAATCAAGCACATTAATTAGGATATCTTGGGCCAAGTGGTTTCAAGTTATGGGAAAATTTTTATACAGTTCGTTTTTACACAGATGAATTTTGGACTGCAGTTCAATATACCAATACTGTGTATAAGTGAATCCAGTATTGAAAATACCTGTGTTAATTCAGGAATGGACTGTACAATAAGAAAAGAGCCAAACACACCTAAAGGAAGCTTGCATCATCCTACTTTAACTTAATGACATCATTGTTAATTAAAGGAAAAATTAGAAAGTAATTGGGTGATTTGGACCAAGATTGGCCGGCCACATACCCCCCCAATGTGTGATTCATTGCTTTTTCAAGGGTCAAATTGCAATTTACAAGAGTTGATCTTCACCTATAAATAGGTGGTTCCATAATTCAAAAAAATTAGAAAATCCTAACTAAACTTTGCCCAAATTTTTCTTCACCCAAAACCGAACTTGAGAGGCTAAGGATTAGGAGAGAAAAACCAAAATCCAAGAGGGAAAAAGCTTGAGGAGTGGCTGGTTTTCTTGTGAAAGCAAGCAAGGAAGTTGGAAAAAATTTGGATACCCATTTCTAGGCCAGGGCCGGTTGTGGGGAGCAAGAGAAAAGCAAGAGAAAAAAAATTGAACCCAAGGGGGATTTAGGGTTTTGAGTGTTGAATTTCCACCTAGAACATCGCCCAAGAGTTCAAGAAATTTTGGTGCTCAATTTGGCCAAAAAGGCCGGTTATAGGGAGGAAGGAAAAAGGGAGAACCAAGCCAAGTGTGGTCGGATTTTTTTTGGAGCTTGTGTGGCCGGATTTTTGAGCAATTTGGTGACCGAACTTCAAGGCAAGGGAGGCTGAAAATTTTGGACCCAATTAGCGAAGGAAGGCCGGTTATTGGTGAAGGGAAAAGAGGAAGCAAAGAGCCAAGCCAAATCTTGGATCTAAGTAAGGTATAATCCCTTGAACCTCTAAGTTTTTCATTTAAATTTCAATTGGGAAATTTAAATGTATTTCAAGCAAAGTTTGAATGAGCATAAGCTCACTTTCAATTCTGCCCTAGGTTAAAATTTTAGGGTATGTGCTTGATTAATTAGGTTTTTGGTTTGGTGGTTTCAAATATGCATGCTAGGTGTTTGTTTGTATGACTAGGGTTTATATGCTTGATCTATGATGTTAATTTTGATTTGCATGGTTAAAATTGGATGTTAGAAACGTGTTGCATGACTGCTCTAAGCTCCCGATGCGGTCGGTTGAGGTAGGGTGTACGTAATAGGACGTAAAACGAATTTAAAACCGAAAACTGCCATTTCGGGTAAAAATTGGCCAGTTTTGGGAAAAGTAGATTTTGAGGCCTTAGAGGCCGAATTTGGAAAAACTCAAAACATGAAAGTTGTAGATTAGGGTTTTTTCTAGGGGTCAACGCAGGAATATTTGCAAAATGAGGCTCCAATGGCCTCGGTTTTTACTGAAACCCGAGCCTGACCGTGCCCAGGACCTATGCACGGCCAGGATGGATTCAACAAGGGATTTGAACGTGTTAAAGGCCGAACTGGGTTTTACCCAAACACAAAAGTTGTAGGGTTTTTTTATAGCTAAAACTTTTGTGAAGAAAACTTTTTCAAAATCGGCTTTGATTTTTAAATGGAATTGGATTTCAAAAACTGTACAGGAAATAGGAAAATTCTGTACAGAATTTCCGGAAACAATACAGAAAAAGGTAATTTTTCACATGCACTGATAAATTGACAATGTGAAGCAGTTCCAAAGACAGTTTCCAATAGTCAATAATTTTTACCAATCTTATTTTATGATTTCCAGTTTTTAAAGTTAAACAAAAGATTTAACAAACAATTTTACATTAGGTTTTACAAGAAAATAGGATTTTGAAACCTAAAGTTAAAAATAATCCGATTAGGATAGAATTAAACCCTAAGGTTACTCAATTTAACCAAGTAGGATAACGTAAAAATTAAATAAGGTATATATAACTAAAGTTATATAAGAGTGTTGGTTATACTACCAACATTTCTAACCCTTACTTTTATTTGATAACAGAGTATAGCACGCAGCAGTGTCCTGGCAGAATCAAGCTAGACATCGGACACCGTGAACATAAACAAGGTAAGTACAACTCCGCCTACAGCATAGGCTTTGTTGTGTATACTTGCCTAAGTATGATGAAAATGTTATGTGACGTAAATATTACATGCTAAGTAATAGAAAATGCTATGCTCTATATGTTAATTGCTATAATAGGTTAGGAAATGTCATGAAAGATGCTATGAATTATGAAATGCTATGTTATATGTTATGTTATGCCATATGCTATAAAAGGGTTGAATGCTATGATATGTTATAAAGTATGCTATGTTATGTGTTATAATATGCTAGGCTATGTAGTATGTTATGTCATGTGCTATGATATATGTTATGAAAAATGTTAGATTGTGTTATGATAAGATAAAATCATGATTTTAATTATGTATAACATCACGAAGCATGTTCACCAATTAATAAGAATAAGATCAAGTATGAGACCATGCAAGTTATGATGGCAAGTAAGCTTGCCCGTGTCGTACCGACCCGTGCTAAGTCGGGTTGGACTATGGTTTGAGTTGGAAATGGACTGGCCGCCCCAACCACTCCATAGTTGCGCGCCCGATACGGACACTTATGTTATGGGGCCCATAAGTAAAGATAAGTTAAGAAAGAATGTTATGAAGAAATAAGAAAGCATAATGAAGCATAAATGGTTCATGCATATGCTATTATAAGTTATGATATGCCATGATAAGTTATGATATGCTATGAAATGTTATGTTACGATATGTTATGATATGTTAGGATATGTTGTGTTTGTGATGTCGCGGTAATTAGTAGTTGTACTTGCTGAGCGAAAGCTCACTGTCTTATGTCTATGCTGTAGGTAAACAACCTGCTAGCAACTGATGATGCAAGATGGAAGGGCGAGGCCTGGCGGACTGTGAAATGTGGGGATCAAGCCGCTACGCGTTTTGAATTCTTATGTAATTATATTATGAGTTTTATTTTACGCTTGAACAACTTTATTTAATATTCGTTATGTTTACGTACGTATCTGTATGTGTAAATTACGTCGTAAAAAAAAAAAAATTTCCGCTGTTTACGTTAGGTATGAAAGTATGAATATATGCATGTATGTACGGTAACGGCCTGTGCTAGGCGGGTCGTTATAATATATTATTTGATTTTGTTCTTCCAAAATTTCGGAATCTTCTCTTCTTGATGATGATATGATGCTATATTGATGTTTTGTTATGAATTAAGGACATTAAAGAAGAATTTTAGGGTTAAAAATCCGCATATTAGGCTTTGGAATGCGAATTTTTGACCCCAAATTTCAAATTTCGGACTTTGGAAACTGCTACGGATCGTACGGGCGCTACAGTGCACTTTTTCGGTGCTACAGCGTGCTTGTAAGGCCAAGGTATGGACCCAGGCCACGA